>JAOUZG010020001.1:1167002-1190953 GCA_026289955.1 Argiope argentata
CATATATATATATATATATATATATGAATCGAATTTCCTTAATAACTAGCATTCCTATAAACTTTTACTTTCGTTCAATTTATTTATTGGTTTCATGGCTCAAGATAATAAAAATAATTCCGAAAACATAGTAACCCTAAAAAATAATAACCCTTATGTATATTGTCAATGAATCTCCTTTAAATATTTAAAAAGTTACCGACATGCGTTTGAAAACATAGTTAAAAATGTCCTTCAAAGCTAAGAAAGAGAAAATGTAAAATTAATTTCACGGCTGTTGAGAAAATCATTTACAATTTATTTTCATTTAAGAAAATATTTAATAAATTTTTATTTAAACTCTTAATTCAAACAGGAATTTTAGTTAAGTTTTATTTTATGTGAATAATTTCGTATAATTACACATGAAAAATCAATCTTTTATTTTTGTCATTATATTATTTACCTTAAAGGATAATGGAGCAAAAGCTTTCCATAAATGTCAGCTAGAATATGAATTAGAGAGAGATTTTTAGAGAGAAATTTTATCTTAAGAGTAAAAAAATTTGAATTTTAAAGAATTTCCTAAAGAAACAAAATTTCAATGAAATAGTATATTATTCATTAGAAATGCATTTATTTGCTATAATTTTGTCGTAATTTACCACATAAGTTAATCTTAACATTATAAATTTATTGTTTATTCAGACTTTACGGATTAATTCAGATATTAAAAGAAAATACTTTGCAATCATTATAGGAGATAATATTTTTATAGACTAAATTTTTATAGACTATAGAAAAAATTCGATAGCAGAAAAATGTTAATGTGTCCCATACCCACACATATTCACATGCAAAGATAAACAAATAAAAGTTAATTATAATGACGTCACATTTAAAAATGTGTTGCTTTTACTTTTCAGACAAGGTATAAAAAAAGTATTATATTCGGGAAAAAATTAAAATTCTAGAATTTGAGGAATATCTCTGCTTTAGATATCCATTGGAAATAACTTTAAATAGAATGGTTTCTATCAGTGACCAAGATAGATAATAACACTATGAAATAGACAGATGAAATTTAGTACATAGTTTTAACACCAAAATTTGTAGATTTTCATCAAATTTTTACCCAAATGGAGTGACAAAACGTCTATAGAACTGACTATCCGAATGCAAATTAATACTATAACTACAATAAGAAAGGAGCAAGATAAGAGAAATTTAGTGCATAGATTTAGCATTCTGAAGTGGTAATAACTATCTTATTTGGAACCAAATTCGCTAAGGGGTTGAACGTCGTTAGGCCAATTATTTCACACACACACATACACGCGCACGCACGCACACACACACGAAGATAAAACAAAAAACGCAAATTAAATAATATTGGTATTGTTAAATTTGGTATGTGATAATGTAACCACAGTTATTGTTCTGTGCTAAAATTTGGTTTCAATTGATAGATGAAAGGACATCGGAAATCTATATTTGGTTTTCCTGCATTTGTGCCTCCACTAAATTCTAGCGATTAATCACCAAAGTTGGCACGCTTACAAACTGTTATGTAATTGTTTTTGCCCTACAGCATGTGATTAATAAAAAAAAAGACATTGCTTTTCTATGTTGTATGCTAAGGAGTATAATTTCATGTAGAAGCACAAGAAAATAAATATCTATTTGTGATATGTATGGTCGTACACAAGATGCACAACTTCAAACAGGTATGAGGAGAGGGATAGCACTTTTATTAGAGTATGCAAGAAAATTTTGGAGGGATAACTCCCGGATGTTTACATTAACTTAAACATAAATTGTATAGAAATTAAAATTATTTTACATTAATTTTAAGCATTATATACCTCACAATGTAAAAATAATTTCACTGAAGGACAACCACTCCAATGGTACATCATTCTAAGCAGAGCCGGCTTTCTTTATGAAGGGGCCCGAGGGAAAAATGCCATTTGGGGCCCTAATTTTCACGGATTAAAAAAATACTAACATGAATACTTATTGTTAATGCATATTTATTTAATGTGCGATTTGGTTTTTAATGATAAATCAATCATCAATTACTTCAGAAAATTTTTAAAAAAAGTGCAAATTTTTTTAGATGCTAAATATAGCAAGTGAATTCAAGCGTTCTGAACACATGCTTGATTGAAGATAATTATTAATTTTAATATGCTGAAAGAGCACTCAGTGCTTGTTATAGTAACTGGCAAGCAACGTAAAGAAAAGTTTTAATGCAGTTACAACTTTTGAAGAAAACTAAAAGTTACTTTAACACTTTTGACATAAAGAAAAGTTTTAACGCAATTAATAAATTTGGAAATAGCTCATTATAATTATTGTTTAGTATGTATTGCAATATGTCTTGTGCGCTATCTACATTTGTTTCATTGAAAATAAAATCCCTAGGAAACAAATTTCCTGGATTAGGCTTTCATTTACATCTTTGTTATAAGACTTTACAAAGTTTTTGGAGCATTGCTCTAATTCACGCTTTTCTAAAGTTTTTATCTCAGGGATTAATTTAAAATCAGAAATAATATTTCGTATACTTTTAAAACTATCTTCTATTTTTACAATAACAGTATCAATTACAGTGTTTTTTAAATAACACCTAAATTCCTGTTCCGGGTTTTTCTTAACGTCATCTTCTGCTAATTCGGAATATAATTTTTTCCTTTTTAAATGGTGGGGCCCACCGGAGTCTCTGGGCCCTGTGTATATCCCCCTCCGCATCTCCCAGATGGAAGGTCCTGACTCTGACGCTTATAATTATTTAATGATAAAACCGGCATTGCAAATCACAGTCAAACAAAGCGACGGAAATCAATTCGAGGATGTCATTTAATTTTTTGGATGAATTCATTCTAATTTGCAACACTGAAGACGAAGAAAAAACTAGATTAAACACATATGAAGTCATACTATTTCTTTAATTCAATATAGAGAAATCCTATAAAAGAAGGTATAGTTTTTTCATCATAAATCAGATCTTTAAAAGAATTGGCACGCATCTTTCAAACTTTTTTTTAACTTTCTCACATACTTTCAAGCCTCATATTTTACTTATTTAAAGCAATAATTCAGAAATTATTGCTTTAAAAAATGGTCTAATTAATAGTCTTCTTATTTTTTTTATCATGTCAGAACATGTTATTTTGGGAATGAGGTTTGTGGCGTCAACAAAAATCCGTAGGTGAAAAATAAAAATATCCGTTGACGAAAAATTGAAATGTTATTATCTGCCCGCGTATTTCAAAAACTCTGATTAGAAAAAAAATAAGTTAATGACTACAGCAAATAAAACCTAGAAAAATGTTATTTTGAGCTATATAAAATGAAATAAATAAGAAATGCGATATTTTAAAAAAATAATAAATGCGAGACAAAGTTTTTTGGATCGTTTGCAATATTAAAGTGACTCATTCAATGAAACCATTGAAATTAATAAAAATATAATTTAACTTGCACGAGCACGTGGTGCTTGGCCGTTCACGAAATGATGTTATGACATGATACATTGAAATAGGCAAAGCAGATTTCATTTTAATCTTTATTTCATTTTGTTTTGTCAGAATATATAATTTATTTTTTTAAGTTACTCTTTTGCATACGAAAAGAGAGGAATTGCAAATAGAAGGATTTGCAGTCGTCAAAAAATTTGGCTCCTAAATTTGGGAGATGTTACTTGTTTTACTCATTTTTGGGTATAGAAAACTAATTTTTTATAATTTTGTAAGTATGCGAGTCGACTTTTTTCAACAAAATATTTAAAAATAAATATAATTTAAGAAACATTTCTAGTCGACGTTGTTACAGTCAATTTCCACACTGAATACATTCTAAGTCTAGACAATGGCTGTTGCTGTCTACAAATATCAACGAATGCAATAATAATAAAAAATAAAATTTTTATTTAAAATTTCCCTGCTAAATTTTTGGTAATACCAATTTATATAATTATGAAATAACGAACCAAAATATTTAGCAGTAATCAAGTTAACATTTCAAAAACAAGCAAATTTATTATAAAAATCGTTTAAAATTGGAAATATTACTCGTTCTTCAATAAGCAACATGAACAAATCAAGTTTGGGTGATTTTTTAAAGTAAATCAGGGAACAATATCAAACAATAAACAAATGGGAATAATCGGGATTTAGATTTGAAGAAAGAATTCACTGAGGTAGAAATGCATGAATATTTGCCCACCAAATTTGAAAAACATTCGTGTGCAATATTAAAGTGACATTTAGAATTAGGAATAAGTTTCTCACAAGGAAATAATTTATCGGTATAAGAAATATCAGATTAAATATGCTTGATATAAAACTTGGTCTGAACTAACTCCAAATCATTCAATATGTATTAGGTTTGTATATATATTGAAGGTTTTGCAAATTGTTATTTTTTGTAGAAGCACTTTTGTATAAAATATAACGCATATGACATACATAATTATTTCTGCAATTATTGTGCAAATGCTATCTTATTTGAAATCACAATTTATTTTCTTAAATTTTTATTTCTTGAATTAAATTTGTAGTTAGATTAATTTGTTTCTCAAATATTTCAATAGGTTCTTGTTTTGTAGCTTAAAAAATGCTATATATTATTTTGTTTCTCTCTATAGATTATCAAACTTTTATTATGAAACAATAGATACAACATCTATTGTTCAAACCTTCATTACTTGAAAATCTTGGGAAAGATTGGGAAATACAAATAACAATGTAAAATTATATTTGAATAGAAATTGATAATTCTATTTCATGGAATACCTATCCCCCTCTATCTCCCTAAAAACATAACACTTTTTTTTCAACTCCATTATTTTAAAAGTTATCACCCCCTGGTTTTTAGATAAGAAAAAAAATTAAGAACATCACTTTAATGACAAATTTTATTTATTCGCTTTTTATTTCATAATTGGAAAAGACATTATTCTCCATCGTACAACGTATACCCATAATTATCTTACATATTTTTCTCGAAGTATTTTTTTTTTGGCAAAATTGGATTTCTGCTCTTTAAATTCAAGATGAAATCTATAAAAAAATGTCTTTTCTCATCACCATGTCTATGTCAGCCGATAGCTAAAAATACAAGCAACTAAATTTGTGAAATATACATATATAGAATTGTGTATATATGTCGAAGAGTGACTGCTTGTTGGTCCTTACATTTATCATTATCTAAATGAATTACTCAAAAGGAGAATGACTTAAACTAATAGAATTTGAAATGTGGTTTTGTCAACAGGTTTACAGATCTGTATAAAATTCTTAATCCACTCATTCTGAAAGAAAGCGCCCAAAATCAGAACTCAATTTTCTTTATTTCGTTTCTAAGCACAAAACGAGCTGCACCTGTTTGCGTGTATGTACAAGAAAGTAAAGAGGAGACCCCCCCACACACATCTCATCCTGATTGTTTATAGCATCCAATGTATTATCATGTCATCACATGAAACAAACGGATTCTAGCTTTCCAAAATCCTTGTATTATCTCTAATAAAATTGCTTAAGCATTATCAACTATATGCCAATGACAGACATAAATTCAAGAGATAATATTAATGTGAGATCTTTGGCAATTAATTGTAAGAAAATTGTTAGTACATAAGTACCAAAATACCAAATATGTATTTTGGACTTCTTTTATCTTACCGATTTAAACCAAATTTTGAGGGAGGGCTACTATTGTAATCATAATATCACATATCAAATTTTATTTATTTAAGTCAATGAATTATTGAGTTATCGCGTATGCATGCTTGAGATGGTAAAGCAGACAAAAGGTAAATACATTTGATAGGTTTCATTCCAAATTGTTATATATCATCATTTACGATATTTTCCTTGGCGCTCTTAGTATTATAGCTTAATAAATACAATTTAATTTAGAAAAGTATTTATAAATTTGATTTTAGGTTCATATGATAAGTTTTATCCATCTAGTTCAAAGTGTTTTTTGAGCTATTTTGTTCACAGTCAGACGCAGACATAATCCAATAATGTTTTCCAAATTCAGGGATATCAAAAGTGTAAAGATTCGCCAAGATCTCGAGTTCGAATTTTTCAGACGATTATAATGTTTTCTTTTTGTATATTTCATACACGAGGAAATATTGATGGTAAAGATAATAAATATTCAGATGATATAATTTAAGACTTACCAATTAAGAAAATTTATCATTATGAAATACTGTTTTGCTTTTCAGGATGTCCTTTATTTTGAAAAACAGGAGACCCAACATCCTGGAAAGTTTCTGAAAGATGATAAACAGAATTAGCGGTTGATATTCGGATGAAATTATTAATAAAGTATATAATAATGAACATTAATGTCATATATATCATGAAATGACTATCCAGACTTAATGCAAATCTAAGAAGCAAATTGAATCGTGTTTTGAATTTAGGTCATTTTTTAAAGAGCACGAAATATCAAAATATACATGCAATAATTGATAAATATTTTACCGTAAAAATAAAGAAATATTAAAAGAATAAAGATTTATGATAATAATAAAAAAATGAAATATACGACAACAAATTACAAGTTGTCACATGAGAACATTATTATTTTTAACACATTAACATGGAACATTATTATTTGCCTTATTTAATTTAAGTCATTATCTGTCAATTTATTTAAGACATTAAGTAACTTAAACCAGTTTTTAAAAGCAATGCCGGTAAAATCAGGTCAATCGTTTAAAAATGCATCCATTTTCAAAGAAGCATACGTAATAATAATGCAATACTGGTAAAAGCAGGTAAAAATAAATATGCTATTAAAAGATATTGTTGTATATTGCCATTTATGCTTTATGCATTACCTACGCGATTTCGAGCTTCAATTATTTGTTGCCTTCAATTATTCAAAACCACATAATGAAAACAACATCATGTTCTAGCATAATAAAATATTTTTTGTTCAAGTAATATTCACTGAATTGTCATTGAACCTGCTATTTGTCTCATATTTCATGAATCAAATTTTGTATAGGATAACATTTATTTCCCTTTCTAATATTATTAAATCGCATTAACTTGAAGAATTTGGACGTAGAAATTAAAAATTTTCTGTCATCACTTTATATAATGATTATTATCACAGCGACAATAAAGTTTCAAAACAGAACATATGGATTCACAAAATAATAAATGCATTTAATATTATACACTTATTAGTTATTAAGGAATCAAGGATGCATATACAGATCAATAGTTAAAATTATATATGAATTCTTATATATTCAAACAAATTCAAAGCTATTCATAGTCGTTCCTATTTATAATGAAGACCGTACATTGTTCTGGTTATAAGTAATTTTGTGGAATCTAATATTATGTTTAATCTCAACTACCTGTGACCAGTATTTTTAGAAGTACTTGGTTCTATAGGAAAATTAAGCCACGACATGCAGATGATAATGGTTTTATGACAACAGTTGGATATTTCTCATATTTTAAAACATATTTGTACTATTTATTATATATAATATTATTTTATATATTTTGTGCAATAAAAAATTTTCTGTTAAAACTTTGTTTTTTAAAAATGAACTTCATTAACTCCTTAAGAAGAAATGATTAGTTCATTCAGCTGTGAACTTCTTGATGATTACAATGATGAGCTGCACTTCCAGAAATTACTAAGAGAAACTACAAATATGTATATTATGAAAAATTTCACTTATGACAAAGTTATTTTTTAAATAAATAAAGGCCGCAAAATTTTAACCAATCCACCCTTTTAAAACAAATGAAAGCAAACTTTTTACCTGAACGGTGCTGACTGAAAATAACTTGCGATTCAAGAGTTAATCCAACAAATATTATGCACCTGTATGCAAATATCAAAATTTCTTGTGAAAGCTATTATTTTTTAAAATATATAAAGACATATATTATATCTTTTATATTACTTATCCTATTAAAATTTCCTATCGCAATTAATAGAAAGCTTGCACAAATTATCAATACTTAAAATTTTTAATTGCATTAAAAATATTCTGGCGTAAGCTGTAAGAAAGTATTGAGGAATTCAATTCATTCCGGCTTAAAATTTTGATGAATATGCATATTTTGAATTTCATTAAGTTCGGAGTGGTCTTTTTCCATAGTCTTGCCAAGACCTAATGCAATGTAAACTGGATTACTCTAGAAAAATGATGATGAGGCAATTTTGTGCGTAAATTTAAAATCAATGTTGATGATGAATATCAATGAATCATTTGTTTCATAAGAGTCTACAACATGAAGGTGGGCTGTCATTCATCTTATTCGAGTGTGTGTGAATGCAGTAAATAAAAACTACAACTACCTACATGAATTAACGTATAACTCCATATTGCCAGGATGCTAAAAATATTCATATTTTGATCTATGCATTAAACTATAAATTGTATAAAATTTTAAATATAATCTGCCATTGGAAAGAATTTTTTTAAAAAGATATATTTGCTTGTCTTTTCAATGTAAAGCTGAACAGTATTAGATCAGAAAAAAACCTGAACAACACACTGACACTTACAATTTTAAATTAAAAAAAATTGCTATGAATTTTTAAATTGAAATAAGTATATTTAAAAAAAAAGAGTGATTAGAAGAAATAATTTCTGTTAACTTTTCAGATGTTTTTTTTCTGTCTTTATTATGGAAAGTAAGATAGAGAAAATTTTAATAATTAGTATACAAATGCTGATCCTTACTTTGAAAAGTATGGCAGCGAAAATTTTAATAATTGGTATTCAAATGCCAATTCAAAGTAGGGCAGTGAAAATTGTGATAATTGGTATTCATTAATGACAGTTAAATATCATTTAATGACCTGTAAAAAATCTTAATTCTTGACAACTAGGAATTATATAACTTACGAAATATTTCATTGTTACATCTCTAAATATTTATCTCTTAAGAGCTTTGCTTTTGAATGACATAATATAAAAAATTTTTATAAGAGAATTCAATATTATGCAAATAATAAGAAGGATACGATTTGATTTAGAAATATGATATGACATTATATATATAAAATAATTTGTTTGATTTGTAAATAATATGAACATATAAAAAAGCCTCTAAAATTCAACCTCTTAAATGAAAAAAAAATTCTTTTAAATTACTTTCTACGTTGTATCATTAGTTTTCCCTCTTCCATTCTAAAACTTTTCCCAATAGTACCATTTAATCAACAGCATTTAATGAAGCCTTTCGTTGCTGAATGTCTTTGAACGCAATGTAGATGGTTTTACACTGTATCTAATTATGCAAATTCATATGTTTTTAAAATTTAAGTTTAATCAGAGAAGAAAAGAGTAGGTACCCCTATATGCACATAAAAGGATTTCTGAAATTGTCTTCTAGAAGCAGCGTTTTGAGATTTCATGTTGATGTGATTATGAGCCTTATTTCATAACATCAAATGTGAGACAATATGACTTTCTAGACTCAATTCTACGAAAAATAATTATGTATACGAAATTTGATTACGGAAAATAAATCGAAAGTGGTATATAAACCTGTTGCTGCAACTCAAGATGACTGAAAATTGAAGGGTTAGGTGCGGTCCTTACCATATGATAATTATCTAAATTTACAAGACACAATCTTAAACGACCAAGGTGTAACTTCAAAAATTAATATGAACCTTTATTGAGTTTTTGAAGTCTAAATAACAATACTTTTTTAAAAAACGAATGTATTAAATAATAGTTTTAATGAAGGAAGTCATAAAAATATTACACCTATACAATAACGTGAAAAAAAGGGCATAACACAGAATGAAAATTATCATCTGTGGATATGAATTAAACTTTTATTTATGATTTGGTATTTTAATTTCTATATATTAGAAATGCATGCAAAGGTATTAAAAAAGAAATTACTATAAAGGGTTCATGCGTTCTGTATATAACTGATAATAAAATATTACTTTGTTCAAAAAGAATTTATGGAATAGACCTTAACGATTACAATTAATAATAGTCATTAATAGTCAAAATACATACTAACGATTGTAAAATGTCATCATAATGATGATAATACACACTAATGATTGCAAGATAATCTCTGTGCACACATTAAAGTGCAAAATGCATATTAATAATTATAAAATGTCATCATATTAATTGTAATACACAGTAATGATTGCAAAATAATCTCTCCGTACATTTTAAAAGTTAAAATGCATATTAATGATGGTAAAATACCATAATTTTGTGTATTTTAAGTGCTCTTATAATATACTTTAATCAATGCAAAATATCATATCTATATACACTGAGAGTTGGTACACGTCAATGATCACAAATATCATCACTATACTAGAAAGGAAATTTACTTGATAACTAAATGGTTTTTATTCCAATGTATTAACAATACATGTTGTATAAATAGTGTGTTTATAATGCACATTAAAGTATTAATGGTATTTTTTTTCAGGTAAAATTTACGTTATATGTGGTTACAAAATCTCACTGAGTACAAGTTCATTTATTACTTTATAACTAAATATTTTTTATTTCGAATCGATAAAATAATATCCTTTCATTTTTTAAATACATTTCTAGTGCACCAAGCAGGAATTTGGAGCATTTTGCTTCCATCCTCAGTGAAATATTTCTTTAACACCGGCGCAACAGAAGTAAACAAGCGTGCCTGGCCGGGTAGGAAAAAAAATAATATTAAATATGGAAACGATAAGATTGAAAATTCTGTTCCAAAGTCGTAACTGGAACAACAGCAGGGATCTAGGCGGCAGTTACCCATATTACTCTATCCCCCAAGCGATCAAAGCTTTCGAAAATCAAGTCAGCATTTAAAACTGCTCTATAATGTTGAGAGAAACAGTAAAGCAAATACAAACACGGAGGCTAAAAGAAATTTTAACGCTGGAGCAGAAATCATAAAAAAAAGGGGCAAGGGAAGGGAAGAAAAAAAAAAGAAAAAGAAGAGAAAGGTTTCGCTGTTGGAGCATTCGCAGGAAAGCAAAATGTAAAACAGTTCGAAAGAAACAAACTGTACTCCATAAACTGCCGATAAAAACGTCGGTACTTTGCCCTAGTAACTAGATTGAACCTATTTATAACAAGTTTTAATACGGGAGTAGGAAGGATCGATATGTATGCAACCTTGTGTATGCTGGAGCGTTATTAGCATCTTATGAACATCCTTCAGCAGTGAGAAAAAAAAGGAGGGAAAAAAAGTTCTTCACCCACTTGGGGATCTGGTAAAAAGTGTGGGTATTTTCAATATCTGTGTTTCACTTACGTATGAGTGTGTATTGGCAATTTACTCTAAATTGTATTCAATAAAATTCAAATAGGGCATTCCTTTTTTTACTCTCTCTCTCTCTCTTATTTGTTTCTGTTTGTTTTGTTGTTTGTAAACTCTTGTTATTAAATTGTAGTGAATGTGTTTATTTCCTCTTACAGTTTTCTTCACGTTTTCTTTTTCCGGTTTAAAAACATTCGGTGATCGTTACTTTCACGTTTTTGATAGTTTGATTGATTATTTTGCTATCAGAAAACGATTACTTCGAAGTATAGATTAGATATCTTTAAAGAATATATAATTATTTAATATTCCTGATATCTTCTGATATCTTCCAATATTCAGTTATGTTATGCGACGATGCTTAGAAATGTAAAATTTATGCACTACAGTTTCCTTGTGAAGAAATATTAGATGATGATTTTATGTAATTTGATAAATTATTTATTTGCGGATTTCATTTCATATGTAAATTGAATGTAACGAAAACATATGAATTTATTAATAAACTTCTTGATTTGTTCAGTTTCCAATTACTTGAAACTGCTCGATAATGGATCTGATAGTTTTTAATATCTATCTAGACCGGAATATTAGTCAAGTCATAATACATTCTCCTAATTTTCACATTACAATAATAGGTAAAATGTTAACACCTACAAATTAAATGCAAAAAAAGTCCTTTAAATTAAAGATATTTTTTATATTTAGGTATTGAGTTGGCAATAAACAGATCACAATGCTGAATATGTCAAGTTCTCATATGTTATTGAAATAACCGAATTTGAAGGACAAACAAAGCAATTTGAATAAAAAATTTAAATAAAAAAAACTTGACAGATGTATAACATTTTACTACATTATTTCTAGATTAATGATAAATCTCTAATAGGATCGTAATTTTTCAAAATATTAAACAAATTTTAATTAATAAAATACGGTCAATTAAATAAGTAAAAATTATGTTATTTTTATCTAATTAAATTTAGTTGATTTTTCGGTTTTTGTGCATTCATTAATGTCGATATTCTCCTTTAACTTTTTATCATTATTTGAAAATATTTCAGTGATCTTTGCAAAAGGTTTGTGACCAATTATCAATAACAGATTTATTTTCTAATGAAAAAAATCGCATCTTTTTCTAATCTTTATTTTAGATTTAATGTGAGCAAAAACTTTGTAATTTTTTTACTGAAATATGAAGATGGTTTAAATTTTTAATTGAAATTTTGATTATTTTGAAATTTTGTTATACTAAAAGAAAATCAGAAAGTATTCTCGTTGATTAATTTTTTTTTCAAATCTGATGCATATCATAAATTTTTATCTATAAACCCCTTTTCAAATTTTCTTTTCAATTTTGACTTAACTTTTATCAGCTATTTTGTTTACAGGCTGATTTTGGCACTGCATTTATTTGTGAGTTCAAAAATTATTTATCAAAATTGATACCAAAATTGGAAGCAAAACTACAGTTGCAGTCACAACACTCGGATTTCATCCATTTATTCATTCTGCTTATTCGTGCATTATTGTTTAAATGCACGAAAAAACGGTAAACCGATTGGTGAATATGGCTCTGAATTTGGTAATCCTATCTTGGTATATCTGATACCATATCAATATCTTATTATATCTCAAATCTCAATACCTAATTTAATCTACTTAGCCATTTACGTTTGTAGTTATCAAGATCACTTGCACACGAACAGTCATACAGATATACTTTAAGTAGATGCATTCTCTTCAAAATGAGTTAGAGATCTGAAAATTTGGTAGTAATTCCCTATACCTAATTCTATCCATATATCTCAAATTATTTTGAATTTTTTTGCTATATATAGACATACATGCATTTTCTATAAATGCCTTTTTCATATTCTGGTGATCTAAAAAGTGGGGATTCGTCAAAATCTTAAATTCCAATTTTTCGACAATTAGAATATTTTCTCTATTCATATACTAGAAAGTAAAAATTTGGAAGCATCTAAAATTTAAATTTCTATAAAATTTGATCTAATTCATTCAAAATGGTGACCATTTGTTTATATGTACCTTCTGGTGCATGCAAACGCAATGACTTTTATCTACATTATTTTGTATGCGAATTTGTGCCTACAAATCTAGTTCAATGTCAAATTTTAATTTAAATCTTTAGAAAAAAGGATTTCAAAAGGCAAATTATATTTGTGGCCTTGTATATTAACTGCACGCCAATCAAAAATGAATTACAAAATAATTTTTTTAAAAATGGAAATCTTCTATATTATATTTCTTGTTATCATATGAGAACATTTTTATTTTATTTGTCTTAATTAATTTAATTAATTAACCAATTTTAACAAGTATGAAATAATCATGTGGCTACCAGAATATGCTCGCTTCGATATATCGAGAATTGAGTACATGGCTGACATTCGAGCCAATTTGTAACTTTTTGTTGGTGATAAGTTGTCAATTATGAAAACCATCTTTACCATTTTCCAATAACCCTAAAAGTGAAAAATTGATACTTCAAAAGCGATAAGTTACCAATTTGTTGGCTAAGCATTTTGAGACTTCATAGACCTCAAACCAAAACAACATAATGTTCTCACATGATAAAAAGAAACTGCCTGATAAATTTAGTAAAATATTACACTAAAATCAAGATCAGAATGGCATAATTTTTGCATGCTACTGTTTTGTAAGGAATTAGTGACCTTGTCCTAGACCCACAGTTTTATAGGAGAATGGGGGAATGCATTTTTTAGAAAGTATGTGGAAAAGTTTTGGAGAACTACTCTCTCTGAATTTTACAAATGTACCTTCTAAAAGTTACAAAACATAAAAAGGGACTATTGAGCTGTCCTTACATTGTTGCTATCACGTGCATCTAGTGTATTTTGTTTAGCAAAGAAGTCTCAGTATTTTCAACTGTCATCAATTCAATAGATTTGTTACACTACACAATTTTTCCTCTGCAAAAGTTCTAGTCTTTCCTTAATGTAGTGTTATTCGTCGAACATTTGAAATTATAAGACCTCGAAATAATCTGTCCAAATACTTCAAGCAATACTGAAGGATTGTTTTTATGAGGTGAATTAACGAATGACATGAAATATGATAAAAGTAACGTTGTAGTAACTAAAATGGTAATTTTAAAAAATCTCTTCCTGGATATTTACATAGGCAGAACTTAAAACAATTCTAATTTTAAGCAAATTATAAAACGTGTAACTTTAAGGTCCCTTTTCATCCTTGAGTCAAAATCCATACACATAGATGTACAAGACTTAGAATTCGCTCTTATTACTTATAGTCAAAGGTATTTGTTAGGTTTAAATAAATCGCTATACGAAAATTTCAGAATTTTTTAATAAAATTTTTACAGATTCACTTAATTTAAAGCTTCACTAATTAATGGATAAAAAAATTGCTAGATATGATATTGAGAGAGTTCACCATCCTATCAAATACTCTATTGTGTTTGAGGAGAGTATATGCAAAAGAAACTAAGAAACAAGCATTACATATGAAATGTAATCAAACGTGAAAATAGGCTTAGCCGTTGCCAGATGCGTAATCTCTATGATTCACTATGGAAATTGATCAACTAACTGTTAAAAAACTGCTATCTCACAAAATAAATAACTGTTATCTCTACCAAAATAACGAACAGTTACTTATCAGAATAATGAGCGGTTATCTCGCAGAAACTAACAATTAACTCACCCAAATTAATTATTATCTCATTATTATCTTTCATTTTTTATGAAATGATTTTATATTACTTTAAAACTAAAAATATTTTTAATACCATAAATTTCATTTTTTTTACATTTTTATTTTTATTTTTAAAATTTAATTTGATGCCCAATCTTTAATAATATTTTTAATGTTATGAAAAAATTCAATCCATCAAAATATTCAGTCTTGTGCTTTTGCCAATATTAAAGTTAGAATAAAAAAGCTACTTTCCTCTGACATTAACTTCGAATAATAGTTTTCACATCCGTCAATATCTCATAGCAGATACACTTTTTAATTAGATCCCACAGTAATTCTAACGGATTTATTCAAATAATTCATAAAAAATGAAATATTAAATTTTAAAAAAGGGATTCTTTATTTACATATTAACAACCTAGAAAGTCAATAATGTGAGCAAACAAATCGGTCGCTAAAGACGGCTTGTATGAATTATTATTTTTTTCTGACACTGCAAACCTTACACTCAGTAGCATTTGTACCAGAAAGTGAATGCGTTCAGTTTTTAGGAAGCTTAGAAAATGTCAGAATCTCTTCGCTTGATTTAGAATAATTTTCCATCGTTATCTATTATTCAGTTTATTATTAATATTTCAGAAAATTATTTTACAATTAAAAGAATTTATGAGTAAAAACTTTTAATATTACATTTAATATGATTTATTATATTATAAATTTGGGCTAAGATATGAAATATAACTAACATTTTAAACTGTTAATTTTCTGCAGTGGAAATTCACGCTTCATGAACATCGGAGTTTAATTTAAAAAACATGAAAAAAAATGCCAAACATTATGTAATTTAGCATTTAACATAATCAAAAAATATCAATATCTAAGAATGGATCCAACTCACATATTTTATGATTAATGCATTTGTTTTCCATGGCTTTTAAAATGCCTACTATTTTTACAGTTACATTCCCATTCTCACAACAAATGATTACGATCAAGTTGAAAGAACTGAATCATAAGCAGAATGTTCATAGTCTTGAAACATATTGTACAGATTGCAAGATGAGGCTCTTTCAACAAACTTTCATTTTCTGATATTTTGCATAAAAATTTTGTAAAATGAGAGCAGAATATTGTCCTAATCTTATTTCACAATTACATTCACGTAATTATTTATTAGCATGCCATTTTGTCTTTTCTTTATCATTCACTGCTTTAAGATTTATGTTGATACGATGGCTTATTTTTTCAAACTAAGCTATCTTGATCGTTTGAAAATCATTTTAGAAAAAATTTCTTTCAAAAAATATTATTCAATTTCTTATTTGTACGAATAAAATATAGAAATTATAAGAAAGTAACAAAGCTTTAAATATTTTTCTTATATTGGGTACATAAACTAGAGCCGGCTTTCTATCACAGAGGTTGCATGTATTCCTCACGTTCTGGGAGTCCCGGTTCGGGTATGGTTGTTTTTCGGTTTGCTTTCTGTGAGATGTGTGACTGTACCCCCCTGTAAAAAAGAGCTGTGCAAGCAAATGTGGTGGGTGTGTAGCTAAGTCATGCTCTTGGCCCTAGTTGGCGCTACTTCAAAAACAAGAGACGCTGCTGTATCACCGGGGTGGTGTTGTCCAATAGGGCAAGTGCCGTAAGTAACGACAACAACAACATAAAATGGAAGTTTAGTTATATTAACTATCCTTAAACAACAACAATGATATTTTGGGTGGACCTCACAATTTTGAACCGCGGACAGATGACGAGGACGATAACTGAATTATCATTCTCATCTTCAACAGTATACCAGTGGGAGGTTGCTTGATCTAGATAGGTTTAGCTCGCAACAGTCCCGTTTACCCAACAATTCTTTGATAGAATTGGGTCTTAAACCCTTCGTTCCCTAAGCCGATATTTTACCACTCTGCCACCGCGGCTCTAAACAAAACGAAAATTATACAACATTTCAAAAAAGGGAATTCTTATGTTATAAATGATTTGATAAATTTTTATATTTCAGACTTATTTGCATCAAAAATATTAATGGATATGTTTATCCAGAGAATGAAAGTATAACATTTGTAGATATGACACGAAATAGGTTGAACGCATAACATTAGGCGCATTGCCAAAAAATTACAATTATGGAATTGTTTTAAAATTTAGGCCTAATGCTTTAATGAGTTGTTTTTATGTCAGTCTGTCTATTCATATATCTGTAAAAGTGAATACAAAAAAAAAAATAACAAAACTATAAATAAACAAAATTTGTTACCTTGGTGAAATATGAAATCTGTAACAAAATTTGAATCAAAATGCTTGAATTGAGATTCAAAATAAATATTCAATTCTTTTGGTATAAGATAAAATTAAAAACGATACGTCTAATATTTTGTAAGTTAAGTAAGAACATTCCTTATTAATTTTTAAATTGGCAATTTCCAGTCAACTGATCAGTGTAGGCTACTCACTGCATTTCCAGATTCAGAATAAATCAAAATCATATCCTACTTCAAATGATTGATTTTCTCCTGAAATTTTGATGAAGGGAACTGGTTGAAAGAACTGTTTTTGATCATTTAATGCATACTCTAATTGATATATCCGGTTTGGCTCGTAATTAAAATCTTTTCTTCTATGATATCTTTCATATAAAAAATACTTTTGTACAAAATATTACAATATCAAAAATTCTGTTTTTAAATTCTAAAACTTTTTTTAGTATGTTTTCAGTTAAAACTAGAAAACTAAGTGGTTTTTAAAAATTGATGAGACTTAATTTTCGTCATAAGTTATAATAATTTCTTTTATTAGAGTGACAGATTTTAGCAAAGATTTTGTTTGAGAAAAGTCATTGCTGTTTAAGTGATTGGCTTAGGCTTAGTTTCAAATATTTTTGGATTACTATTATTAGGTCAATAACAGCTTTGTCAACAAACGTAGCAAAATAAAAATAAAATTTAAATAAATATGAATTAATATCTAAGATAAGCAACGATTTTTTTATTTATTTCTAATTAATTAAAAATTAATTAAATTTGATATGTCAGCCAAAAATTAGACGGTCGTATGGTTTCTCATGTTTTGTATAATCTATGACAAAATTTGGTCAAGGTCCGAGCAGTTGTTTCGACGGATAAAAAGGAACACAAACATACATTCACACACAAACATACACACACATACAATACATACAACCCTTCACACACAAACATAAACATACACAAATAAAAACCCACACGTACGCACACACACACACACGCACGCACGCGCACACACACACAGTCACAATGCCATTTATTTATATTTAGAAATACCACAATATTAAACCTGTGGTTTAGAATCGCATTCTGAGTTTTGAAATTCTTCATATTATTAAGCACATATACTCGTGTAACTATTCGCTTAATATTTGGCGCACGTCATATACTTCACATTAAATCTGGTACAATTTAAAGAAATTTCGAAGACAGTCGTTAACTAGTTATGCAGCTACCAATAAAATTAAGATGTCCCTTTGCGTCAGCCGTTATTGTAGTTCAGAATAAAACGATAGATAAAAAAATTATCTAAGCTCAATTAACCGAATAACTAAAATACCAGAGATGAAATCTAGAAGTATGGAACAGATGCTCGATATTTGGACCTTTTTTTACTATCATATAAATAATATATATGCAAATCCATTGAGAAAAAAAGCACGATTATGCTTAGACTAAGAGGAATACCCAGTAGTGCTGTCAGTTATATATATATATCAAGAAATTATTTAAATCCACTTAGCAAGGTTGCTGTTAGCCCTTGCAAATAATAATATAAGAAAATGAAACAGACAATAAATTTATTACGTTATGATATTTGTATAAAAGACATCTAATCTTTTAAGAGAAAAATAAAATGTAGAATTGAATTACTTCTGTAGATCATTGTAATTGATAAAAAAAAAAGACGTATGCATTTAATAGTTTTGTCAAAGAATCGTTACTTCAAGAAACACTTGGAAGGCAGATGTGAGTATTTCAGTTCTTATTTTAAACTACGCATGACAAACTACGTGGCACTATTAGAGAAATTAAATAAAATTCATAATCCTCCTTTACAGTTATGTGGCTACATCTGTAGATTTCAAACAAATAAATACTATTACAAAGAAATTACACCCCAAATTAATTAAAAAAATAAATCCCATTAAAATAGTTAAGTATAAAGATCTATTCAATTCTGAAGAAGTATTTGATTAATATCTTTAGGTTAGAGAAGTTAAAACTTCGCTATGTTTATACCTTTAATGGGAATTTTCTGATAACCTCCTCCCCCTTCCATTTTAAGAAACAATAATAATAAAAGTCCTTTTAAATTGTTAACATTGATGCATTTTGTGTATATAACCCCTAAATAAATTTTTCATTGCATAGATCATAAAAAAAGTTCTTTTTAAATATATTCAGAATGTTCTGTTTTGTGATTTTCTATATTAAAAATGGATTACTATTTATGTAAAAACTTAATACACTATATTTCTACTCTGAATTTTTAAATAGATTTAATTATACTACTATGTAAATAAACAATCCCCATGCTAAAGCAATGAGCTATATAGTCACTTTTACTTTCTTCTCGTTCTATTTGCCTTTTAATTATTGCCCATTTTGAGTCAATTATTATTATTGCTCCCTACCGGCCCGTTTTAGGCATTATATTCTTATTTGGGTAAACTGGATACGAGGGAATTATAAATAAATAAATAAATCCAGAAAGGATCAAGTAAAAATTACATTGTAGGATAAAGTTAAAGGTCAACCAATAAAGAATTGCCATACTATATTCATTGAGATGACTAGCATTTTAAAATCTATCAGGGAGCTCACTGACAAAAATCAACTTCGTGAGGAATAACCATTATGAAAAGATGGACAAGAACATTAAAAACCTAACGCGGCTAAAAGAATCTGTAAGCCGAAGAAACATTTGATCGCCTTATTTTAATTCGTGAGAAAAACGTGAATATCTGCAATTTTTATTCAAAAATTTTCTGTTTAACAATTTATTAAAAAAAAATTTTTTTTACATGAAGTGGCTTTTTAGGTCAAAACAACCTAATCATAACGAGTTCCAACTAAGGAGATTCTTCTATTTATAATTTGAAAATCACTTTAGAAGAACAATTCTGAAACGTTCTTTTTACATATTTTTTATTAAAACTAAAAATATGTAAATGGCTTATCAGTTTTGTATTTCTTCCGTTAATGATTCATTTTCAGTCCACCTAGCTTCTAATCTATAAGTATCGTGTTATTTAAAAACAATGTTACATTTAGTACATGATTCTAAGTTGAAATATAACTATGAAGTTGAAATATATAAGTTGAAATATATAAGTTGAAATATAACTGGGAAGTCAAAATATATAAGTTGAAATATAACTATGAAGTCAAAATATATAAGTTGAAATATAACTATGAAGTATAAATATATAAGTTGAAGTATAAATATAAAAGTTGAAGTATAAATATATAAGTTGAAGTATAAATATATAAGTTGAAAGATACAAGTTGAAATATAACTACAAAGACATTCGACTTTTCACATGAAGTTTTGTCATTATTTCCATGATATTCAATTTAGAAATAAAAAAATTATTTTTATTTTGAAAATTTCTCAAATAAAATTTACCGTTGTGTCATTAAATGACAGAAGTAAAAAGAAATCAGAAAATTCAATTATATGGATTAACCTTTACATTTAAATGTTTCCTGCAACATTTAGAGGACTGATGGGCGATTTAATAGAGTTTAAAAGGGTTAGCGATTTTTATTTATATTCATTTTTCATCAAAGCAAGTATAAATACTTCAATATCTTTATCAGATCTGAAAGTTTCGGAACTGCAATACCCTTCTAAGGTCTCAAAAACATTGCATCGGTTGTCATAGTGGAAGCATATTTCTTAACTCAGAATATAATAAGTAGAATATTATTTGCCGAAAATTCTTCTAGAAAATAATACTTATCTGATCAAAACTAAGAATATTATGCATCCTCTTTCAAATATTTTTGTTAGGAGATTTTGTCTTATTCTGGTTTTATATAGGATACTAATATTATATATCTAAGATAACTGTAAAGCCCAAATCTCAGGATTCAAATATTATGTCATAAAAAGTAGGAATTACTGCTCAAATCTGAATTTCATATTTATTCAAAACAGTGGAAAATGATCACATAAACCATCGACATGTGGCAACCCTTCCCTTTCATTGCTACTTTGAGAAATCTTTGCTGTCGCTTCATATTCAAATAGTAACAACCCCTATAACTCACACGAGAACTACAGACAGTCGCTTAAGTTACACTAGTTAAATAATGAGGACTATTATCTTTAAGTAGAGTAATATTAAAAGTGAATAAACCATATTATCACATATGTCGCGGGTCGTTCCTCTTTTAGTTCGGTGTCCTTGGAAAACAATTTCACTTGTTCTTTACAAATATCGCCAGACAGTCTAAATATTTGTACAAGGAACGAATGTACAAGGAACAAAAAAAAAGTTTAATATGAAGAAATCAAAAATTCTTTCTTCTGAAGAAACCGAATTTTCTTTATCACGTGTTTGTTTTAATTAGGAGATTTTAAGGCCTCCGAAATTTCCATGGAAAACATATTTTTACCTGCTTTTTCTTTTACAGTTTTGCTTTATTATTACGTACGCCTCTTTGAAAGAAAATGCGTTTTAAAAAGGTTGACCTGCTTTTACAAGTATTGCTTTATTATCCTGTATGCTTCTTTGACGGCAGATGCATTTTTAAAAGGTTGATGAAGTACTATGAAATCATAGTTGATATTTCATCACAAAATTGGTCGAGCTCCAAAAATTTGCTTGCCAGCTAGTAAAAATAAAAATGAAAGTTTAAAGAAATTATCATTATATATATACCTATATAGAGAGAAAGGGAGAGAGGGGGATAGAGATCGATAGAGAAGTCTCGTGATTGTTTCAAATTGGTTTAAACTACTTAATGACTTAAATTAATTAAGACAAATAATGACTTAAAAATAATAATTTTCTCACATGATAATTTGAAATATTACAATCGAAGGTTTATTTGGTTTTCCTCCCCTTTATTTTAGAATTTTGTCGCCTATGGCAAAAGCAAAGATTACTCTAATACTCTATGCTAACACTTCATTTTATTTCTATTTTTATTGAATACAGGCTGATACTGTCTCCTTCAGATATGAATAGAATCTCTTTCTCCAACAATTCTTTTTCGCAGGTCATTCTTTCCTTATCTCCTCCTCTATCCCAAAGACACAAAAAATTAGGCAATTCGTGAAGTATTCTCCCTTTTTTGACCAAATAGGATGCTGAACATTTCGAAGTTAACAGAAATTACCCATGCATATTTGCGAAATTTAGTTTTCTCCATGACCAAAGCTATGGAATCCTTTATCCTATTCTGCATCGCAACACTTATTACATAAGAACGGGCATTCTTTAATTAATATTCTATCTTTTTTATGTGCTTCATCTGAAGAAGAAATAACTAAGTATGAAAATTCTAAATATTTCATTATTTTCCAATGATTTCAAAAATTAAATCTGATAAAAAAAATACAATTTTCAAATTTGAAACAGCATGCGAAATGAAATTTATCTTTTGATTGCATTGACTTTTTGCACATTCAGATATTAAAATGAAATGTCAAATGCTTCAATACTATTTGCTTTTCCATATTATTGAAGTGTTTAAAATCAGTGTCTAGATCATGAGGTTTATTCTATGTATGGAGAAGTATTAATCAAAAGTATTGCTTATTTTGATTTTTGCCATTGATATCAAACAAGAGAAAATATAGAACTGTTAAAGCAATTTCATTGCAAAATGGTTTGAGAACTTTTTTACAGAGAATAGTTTTAAATTTAAAATAAAATTTTAAAATGTTCAAGAATTGCTGTAAAAATATATCTCAGATATATTTTTACAGATAACTTAAACGTTTTACCATCAAAAATTTACTATCTTGATTCCCATGGCAAAATAATTAAAAAAGTGCATCGATATTTTATCATTTAGCAGATTTTTTAGACAGCAGTATTTTAGAGTGGGAGATTTTGAAAGTCTTAATAGAGGAATGTTTTTATTTTAAAGCTTTATTTCCCAAAAAAATCAATTATGATTTTGTCTTAAGGCTTGATTTTTGTGAATTTTTTTCTAATTCACTCGTTACTGATGGCACTTGGAAGATAACAGGTGAAGTGGAAATTATATATTGTTTTAAGAATCATATTATGATTCAAATTTATCATTTTTTCCACAACAGTATCATCAAGCATTTTTGAGTTTATTTAAAATATAGTGGCAATGTAATAAATCTCAGGCATTATTCTGTTTACAATGTGTCTTCTTATTTATAGCTATTTAGATTAAAATAGAATATAGAACATTTATTTGCATTTAAAATTCACCCTTTACCTTTTTTAATTCGAAACACACTTAGAGAAAATAATTTCTAAATATCTTATCTTAAACTTTTAATAGGAGCTTTATTCTTTTAATCATGAATTTTAACCCCCTTTTTATGATCAAATTCTTATGGAAACAATACTGTATTATACTATTATTCTATTCTTATGTTAACGTTCCTTGAGAACGAAATTAACAGAATATTTAAGAGGCAAAAAGGATGGAATTTCGTTTATAGCTTTTGAAATAAAACAATAAACAAATTTTGGAGCCTCATACGAAAAATGAATGAAAATTTGGCTAAAGACCTTATATTCTGACATCATCATTATATTTTGAACTTACGCAGAGATAGAAATAAGTACTTCAAACACGTATAAGCAATGTATGTAAAAGCACTCGAACACTATTTACATTAGAGATTATTTTTTTATACGTGAACGCACACGCACACGCACACACACACACACACACACACACACACACACACACACACACACAC
>JAOUZG010020001.1:1191416-1226665 GCA_026289955.1 Argiope argentata
ATATATATATATATATATATATATATATATATATATATATATATAGAGAGAGAGAGAGAGAGAGAGAGAGAGAGAGAGAAATAGATAGATAGATAGACATTATACACATTTTGGTTGCTGTTTTTTTGTACTGGCCTAACAAATGTTAATTTTTAAAGAGAATTTTTTTATATATATACTAATTTAATCTGTGGATAAAAGTACAATTTTTACAGTTGAAAATATTAACAGAACTTTAACGCTGTTAAAAATATCAATCACGTTTCATTAGTTGATAGTTCATGCCTTAAAATTGTGAAAATCGCAGTAAAAAAATCAAAGCAATAAAGCTCATTTTAAGGAAGATTGCATTTTTAAGATTTAAAACGGTGTCAAAATAATTTTTTAAATTTCATGAAAAATTCAGGAAATAATATTAACTAAAAAATAGAACCAAACTATATGCATAAAAACGTTTTTTGATTATATATATAAACGAAAATATTTGATTTCACAATACTGAATCGCAACTGTTTTTGACTGGAAAGTGACATTCATATGAAAAAATTTACCAGGAAATAGTATCGGCATTTTTTTCAAAATAAGGTGTGCAATTTATAAACTTGACTGAGAAAGGGGGAAAGGGATGAATAATGGCTGTAAATCAATGATCTCGGAATATTTAAAACTTATTTTTTACATCGTCCCTAATCTCAGGGAGCAGCTCAGTCTCTTGGCTGCGAGGAGAAGCCAACTTGCTAATGACATTTGCAACTGCTTGACGCATGTTTTGCTACAAATCAACTAAGAGTTCTCAACCACCCAGCCCCACCACACTCAAGGATTCTTTTTTTTACTTTTTCTTCTTCATCCTCTCTATTTTATCTATCCGCTCATTTTATTACTCTTTTTTTTATTATTATTCCCTTATTTTTTTTTCCCTCCTCATATCGGGAGGTTTGTGTTTTCAGGTGGGAGTAGTAAAACTTAAAAAGTTGGTACTCCATATAGTTGCCGCTTCGGTAGTTATTACTCATGGCGAGAAGGTGAGTAATTTATTGCCAAAACGTCGAGGTGAATTCCATCTTTCTCCCTTTCACATATACATTTTTTTCTCCTTCTTCTTCTTTTTTGCTTTGTTTTTGTCTTCACTTCAGTTCTCCATTATATCTTGTTACTTCTGTCGTATTCAGTGGCAAATTGAGGTGTCGCGCAAGTCTACTGCCTCCCCCCCCCTTTCCCTTCCTCATCAGAACGCTTTAGACACTTTATATTAATGAAAATGAAACGAAAAAGTTTCGTTGGAGCACGCTTCGAGAGCAAACGGGAGAAGCGAATTACGGATTTTATAGGCCATTTTAAGAAAGATAAATCATGCAGTTTATTGTTTGAAATTTAGCCCATTTATTGCATAGGTGGAGCACCGCGTGATATAATAATGATGGGAGTGATAACTTTAAGTAGTGTTTCTGAAACAATGATGGGATATAAGTTTCATAATTTTCATTCATCGGATGAAGCTCCGCAGGGTGACGAGATTTTTCTTTGTGATGATGCATGAAACAGCAGAATGATATTGATTGAGCTCCATCAATGCTATGTAATGATAATATGATGTTGTAGAATACTTAACTATTGTAATGTGATGATACATAAAATAGAGGAAAGATTTTAATTAAATTTTAAAAAATAATTTATGCAATGTTGATGCTAAATACGATGATGATGAGAGTGGTGAATGCAAATAGTTTTTCTAACAGAATGATGGAATATAAATGTAATAACTTTCATTTTTCACTATTAAGTTCAGTTGGTATACAGAATTTTCTTTGAGATGATGCATGAAATGACAGTATGACTTTGATTGACCTCAAACAGTTTTATATAATGTTGAAGTGGTGTTGCTTTTCTTGAGAATTCTTTTCAAATGAGATAATGATGTTACAGAAAAACAAAGAAAATTATTTCATTAAGGTAAAAAATGCTCTATACGATGTTGATAGCATATGCAACATGATGAGGGTGGAAAATTTAAACAGAGTTTCTAAAAGAACGATGGGATATAAGTTGGATAGTTTTCATTCATCGTATTAAGTTAAAATAGGTACCGAGAGTTTTCTTTGTGTCGACACATTCAATAGCAGAAAGACTTTGATTGAGCTCAATCAATGCTACGTAAAGTTGATGTTATTTAAAGATTGTATTTCAGGAAACTAGTCAAGTTATGTAACGTGATGTATAAATTTAGAGGAAAAGCTATAATTAAGGTTAAAAAAATTCTTTATACAATATATGCTATATAAAAAGGTGAAGAATTGCAACTTTAAATAATGTTTCTTAAAATATGAAGGAATATACGTGTAATAATTTTAATTTTCCACATTAAGTTCTGCTGGATACCCAGATTTTTCTTTTCGATGATGCATAAAATACCAGATGGAATTTAATTGAGTTCCATATTATGTAATTTAATAATGATGTAGACGAGGAATTTCTTTTGAATACTAAAATTTTGTGATCAGATGATTCAAAAATATAATAGTGTGAAGATCTTAATTAGGATAAAAAAAATAATAATCTAAGCAAAGATGATGCTTTTACTTTCTTGGTGAGAATTATAAATTGAAATAGCTGTTTTAAAAGGACAACGGAATATATATTTAATACTTTTCATTCATTAGATAAGTTCAGTTCACTAGTGAGAAATATATCTGTTACGACCCGATGTTGTTGTTCTTTTTATGGCACTTGCCATAGACAAGCTCGCTGATGCATCTGCGAATTTAAGCCGAAATGAGGACCTCTTGTTTGAAGTAGTGCCAACTAGAGCCACGAGTACGACTTAGATACTCATTCATCACATTCGCTTGTACAGTATATTTTTACAGAAGAACAACCACAACCGAACCGGGCCTCGAACTAGCTATTCCCAGATCACGGGGAAGACGTGCTACCACTATGCCAGGAAGCTGGCGTGATGACGCGTGAAGTTATGAAATGAATTCAATTCAGTTATTATATTATACAATGATGTTAGAAAGATTAAACTCTTCAATGTCTTACTGATGTATTATAAAAGTTTACTTAAATTATTTGTTGTAACTCATACAAATAGCATAACAAAAACTAAGAAAATAATGCTTTATATAGTACGACATTGTTATTTACTTTATCAATGTAGCACTGAAAACTACTATAATAATTAAAAATTATGATGTGTGTAATAATGATAAGCGTCATAATATCAAACTGGGAGTTTTAAAATGATGAGATATAAGTTTAATAACTTTCGTTCTTAGGCTGAAGCTCCGCTAGATACAGAAGTTTTTCCCTTAATGATGTATGGAATGCCAAAATGAACACGAGAGACAACAGCATTATATAATTAGGCCTTAAATGATTTTTTTAAAGTCATTTTTCTTTGTGACGGCGTATTTTATCAATAAAACAGAATTTTACAGAAATAGATGAAGGAGATTTAATCATAATAATAAGCAATACTATATAAGGAATGATTTAGTTAAATTAATAAATTTTACTGTGTGGATATGTTTGAATTTATTAATATCTCCTTATAACGGAACAGAATGAATTAGATTACAATATCAAACTCAGATGTGTGTGTTTAACGAGTGTACTAAAACAAACTATTTGGCTCAATGAAAATAATAATGTAATGATAACGTTGCATTTTGTTTTTAAAGATATCATGGGTTGACATTTTAATAACTGCTAATGGAAAATCTTAATTTAATGGAAAATACTGGTCTGATTTCCGAAATTTTGCTCTATGTTAATGCATTAAAGTAGGAGATTGAATCTTTTAGAGTATTAAAATACGATATTTCATAATTCATTTAATTAAAATATATAAGTTTTACCACTAGTTACTGAATCAGAGTCCAAATATTTCTCATTATAATAATGCATTAAGGTAATCAAATAATGCTATGACATAATGCATTAAGGCATTGAATTTTTCAATATGAATATGGAAGAATTTAATAGAATTATTCAGAATAAAATTTAATGAAAAATAAGGAATAATTTTACTATATATACAGTTTGGCTTTGAATAAATATGAAAATAATGATTCGATAATGAACTAAGGGAATGGAATGGATTGTGTTATGATACTTCTTCTTGTGTACATCCGACCACCCCCTTATTTTATCACTTATATAAAACTGGTAATTATGATAATCTAAAACTTTTAAAAGGATATTTTCGATTGCATTTCGCTTAGATTCTTTAAAATCTTCAAAAAAGAAGCCTTCTCCATAATGATTTTTTAACGATAAACTGATTAATGCTTCCATTTTTAATTAACTAAACATTTTAATAGAGCGATTAGTTTCTTTCATTTACTTTTTTGGATTTTAAAATTTCATTTGAATTTGAGTTAAAATTTGAATTTTTAAATCAGGAATTTTATGTATTCATGAAAAGTCTATTGAATAGATATATTTATTTCATAAAATATTTATAAATATGAACTATTGCAAAACTTCTATTTCTTCTTTGTGCGCTTATATAATATTAGTGACTAAATTGATCTGAAATCCCCAAAAGTATATTTTCGATTGTATTTCACTTAATTTTTATAAATTTTTCAAAAAGACGCCTTCCGCATAAGGTTTTTTAATGATAAACTGATTAAAACTGCAATGTTTAATTTACTAAACATTTTAATCAAGCCTTTACTTTTTTGGATTTTTTCTTAAATAAGGAATTTTTATTTATTCATGAAAAGTCTATTGAAGGGATATATTTATTTCATAAAATATTTGTAAATAGGGACTACTTCAAAACTTTTTTTATGGAGTATATAATATTGGTGATTATATTTACCTGAAATCACCAAAAGGAAATTTTCAATTGCCATTTCGCTCAAGTTCTTTAAAGTTTCCAAAAAAAGACCTCTTCTCCATCTGCAAAACAAAAGAAAACGCATAAAATTTCCTTCCAACATCAACGAAACATTCTAATTTTGAGGAATTCAAATCAAGATAAAAGAAACGAAATAACACATGCTTCGGAAGAAAATTCGCATCCATTTAAGCGAAGAGCGCGTTAGAGGAAACAACAGGTTTCCGGTCGCCATTTTGGAAACAATTAGATCTTTTCGCCAGAGCTTTTTCAATAAATCTCTTCTCATCTCCTCTAAGAAGAACTTTTTTCCTTCCTCTCTTCCACCCCCACCCCCTGAAACTACCACCACCCTCCCCAGGCCGTTTTGTAGCCTCGTCCTCCCAAAATATGTAATAATCTAATAGCGAGTAAAAGACCGCAGAATCGTAACAGATTCTTTATGTAAATATTATAATTACTGGGATTATTACGTTAAGTCATCAGCGATGTTGACATTGAGAATTAATTCTTCACTTGCCCTGAAGAGGCGCTGTCTGCCGGCCTGTGAAGTGCCAGCGCGAAAAGATGGAAGAGGAAGGAGTAAAAAAATTAAACGACTTCGACTTCATAATGAAGCTCTCTTAATGGGCCCAAAGACTTTTGTAAAACCCAGAGCTCAGCTTCCCTGGCAAATAAATCAAGAAGAAAAGGTGCGAAGGGAGATAATTTTCATTGCGATAAACTATAATGATTAAATTAGTTACTCTAGATTGTTTTTGAGTCAATTTTCGGGCGAAGTGTTTAATGGGATTTGATAACAAGAGCAAATAGGAGTGTATTTTTTTAAAGGGGGAAAAGGGTGAAAGAGGTTGAGCCTAATTTAGAAAACAAATTTAATAGTGAGAACTTAATTGGCAAATATTGTAAAGTTCTCCAAATGTCGATGATTACGCACTTAATTAGTAAATTAAACAATTTATAGAAGGAAAAAAATAAAGAAGTAAGAAAGTGATTTGATGTTTTGTTATTAAATTGAACGAGAAAAGATAAATTATTTATTTTACTGACCTATTAAGGTTTCACTGATTTCAGTAAGATTTTGTTTTTAATTGTGGCCTATACGGCATTTCGTTCTAAAAGTGTTCTTTTATGAGATTAATGCGAGATAAAGCAGGTTATTTTATTATTTGGTTTCTTGATTTTACAAATTTCTTTTTATCGTATTTTCCAAATCATAAATAAATGAGAATTAAACAGAGATCTGCTATCCATACTTCAAAGTATCATGGCAGAATATAATTTCTTGAACGGAAAAAATATTAATAAATAAAATATTAAGTTTAACTATAGAGTAGAATTTGTTAGTGTTTTGGAATAATTTATTCTAGATTAAACTCAATTTTATTATAAAATGTTTTGAAACAACATAAGTGCCATTTTGAGTGTCCTTCTAAGCAACGTGGACATCATCTAAATCGCCATACCCCTTCTACCTAGACTTTTCTAGCCTTTGCTGGCATTTCAACTTGAACATATTTGACGCAAGAGGGCAGTTTTAACGTATATTAAGATCACATAACGCAGTGAAATTTTGATGAAAATAGATTCAAAATCTTGGGCCTTTCGGCGTCAAATTTAAGCTGCTTAACAATTCTCAGAGATAGTGATTACTTACGTGACCGCAGTTAAAAATAGGATATTAGCCAGCAGGTTTTTAAGGATTCCAGTTTTTAAACTTAGAGATTTATGCCATTTTTCGTTATTTGGTAATAAAATATACAATAAATGAATTTAAAAAATTTAATGTTTTATTTGTAATAACACTAGTTTAATTGTACTGCTAAAAATATTACCTACATTAATATTTTTTTATATATTATGCGTATAATTACACTATATACATTTATTACTTTATACGAATAAATTATTAATATGTTTGTTATATAATAAGAAATGTTCAGTATCTAATAAATTAAAAACGAGGAAAACTAAAAACTACCGTAATTGTTTATAGAATTTTATAAAATTACATTTAATTAATTGATTCTATTATTTGATTTTAGAAATATTAACAGCTGGATTTAATTATTAAAATTAAATTGTTAATTATATGTCTTAGCCAATAGCTTATTTTATCTTATTAAATGGTTATATTTTATAATTGAATGATTTTAGATTCAAGAATCTGAAGCATATTTGGAAGATTTTTATTTGTGTAAACAGAAAGACATATTTGCGATCAGAAAGATGCATATAACAAAATCTTACATCATATCAAATATTCGTAGCCAAGGGGATTGTCATCCCAAACTCTACAGCATACTTTCTAATAAATGCATTTTTTAAAAAAAGCCTATTAGCGTGAGTCATTTGGTGATTAATTACTTGAATACATTTAATACGCAAATACCAAATATGGAAAAACTATTTTACAATAGAAAGTAGACAAAATTTATCACAAAACTATAATTCTAATCATAAAATCACGTATCAACATTTTATATTATTTTGCATGTTTGTGTTATCGCGCTTACATGCTTATGAAAATGTAGACTAACATAGATTCAAACTCTTTACAGTTTAATTCTATGCATATTTTGAATTCTAAAGTCGTAAATCAAGTGTTATCTTTTTAAAAAATCTAATTATTCCATCCCTTTATGTTTGCCGTTGTTTCTAATGGTAATTGTCATGTACAAGTTCCCCGATGTAAATAGCTATTTAAGCCTAATAGGCATCTCTTGTTTTTTTGTAGCGCCAACTTTGGTCAAGATTACAATATTTGCTACTCCTTCATCATATTCTCTTCCACAGCCCCTTTTTACAAGGGGCACATTCACACACCTTACAGGCAGAACACAAAAGAGCAACCATGCTCGAACCGCAGGTCAAGCCCGGTACACCCAAATGACGGGAAAGACACGCCACCCCTATGCCAGGACACCGTCGGGCGTTAATATAACTAAACTAAACTAAGCTAAACTAAACTGAGACTGATATCTTCATTGAAATTCTAGTCAGATGACAAGGATGATACCTGAGCTGTCACCCCCTCTTGAGCTGCACATCAACCAAGCGGGAGACGTACGTTTGACCCTAACCCGCTTACTCGACGGTTCTTGAATGGGAACCGCGGTGGGTTTGAGCCGTTTGGTCTAGAGTTTGAAATCCTCCTGTCCCTAAGCCGAGGTCTTACTAGATACAGTGCTGAAACAAACGGCTCAATATACATGACAATTAATGTCGAAAAGTAATAAATCGGTGATACTTCCATTTCTAGTTTATGATATTATTCATTGTTGTGGAACTTACCATGGATAAAATCGCTGAGATCCCTTTGTGTTTTAACACGCAGACAAAAACAAATCTTCTTCTGAATTGATATCTCTCAAAATTCATCAGAAATATACACATCTATAGAAAAAAAACCACAAACCAAATTTCAAAAACACTTTGAATAAGACAGATGAAATTTGGACAATCGTAGCCATAGACTCAAAGATAGACAGGCATAATTTAAAAAAACATCTAAATTATAGAGATTATTTAAAATCACAAGCTCAAATTTTTTGCCGCTTATAACTCTTTCCCTTTGTATATTTTCAAATCAAGAAAGTAAAAGGATAGAATAATAATATGTTATAGAAAATACTATGAGCTAATCAAAAACATGGATCATAAGATCATATAACTAAAGAGTGTTTAAATTCCTAGTTTTAAAAGAATTTTGCCAAATAGAGGAAATTTCATACAATTAAATAAGAAATAAATCTATTCAGATTTAGCAGGCAACTAGAATTCTGAAATTTTTTTAACATTTTCCTTTTTTTTTAACTTTAACGCTTTAAAATTATTCTTAGGAATTCGTTGAAACCTGAATCCTTTTTGAAACCACAGCCGAAAACCGAACTACAATACATCAAGTATGGAATCTCTATCCCTGATTTCAGAGGGGCACCTCAAAAGAAGGCGACAGGGACCGAAAGTCTTGACCTATTTTAGGCATCAACCTCTTTCTTTTTTTAGAAAGTTCCTGCACGTCCTTCCCCTTACCTTATTCTATCCCATAACCTTGGCAATCGTGGAAAAGGGAACCCTTTCAGGGGGTACATTACTTCATCTTCAGACTCTTCAGGGTTCTTTTTTAGGAACAGAAGTTCCTTGAACTTGCCACATTGCTGAGGATATGCTGTCTGAAGGACAAAGGTCGATGCCTTCTAGAGGCGAAAGGGGTTTTGTAGACCCCTTCCCCTTCTTTTTATTCCCACAATGGAATATTTGGAAAGAAGTTGTTCTCAGATATTGCTTCCGTTAGTGAATTTTTACAATACCGTGGTATTCGGGTACAAAAGCCAATGACACTTCGATAGAGTTCAACAGGTGTTTGCATTGAAGCTTTATAGTTCAAACTGATTTATATTTTACATGGATTTGTTAAGTGAAAATTTTGAGATGGAAAATAACTACAAAGTAGTTGATAATTTACTATGCCTTGAATTTATGACTTGTACTTAGAATTATTTTGTACTTTGAAAAATTAATCTGAAATCAGGATAGCCCAATCAAGGTTAATCATATGTGTGTGTAGTTTTATGCTGGTTTATAAAATTTAGGCAGATTTTTTAATGAAACCTTTATGATGGAAAATAACTACAAAGTAGTTGACAATTAATTATATCGTAAATAAAAAAATTACAATGTGAAGAATGAATGTGAATTCATGAGAGTTCCATCAAGGTCAATCATATGCATGTGTGTGGCAGTCTAGACAAGGAAAGATTTCTTTACTTTACTTGCTTAATTTTGTTGAAGAATTTGAGTAAATTATTTAGTAAATAAGAGTAAGAAATACAGAATAATGTTTCATTGAAGACATGGTCTAATTTTGTTAAGAACTAGACGATTAATATAACTTTTTCAATTCATAAACCATTTTTTTAAAAAAATTCCATCATACCATTATTTTTTACTCTTGCACTTATACAAATTATTTCTAAGATGAATATATATATAAAATTGATAAATAATTAAGAAACTAATCGAGAAAGAGCTACATAAAAAGTACATAGTACACATACTAAGTTAGTACTAGAAACAATAACTTTCTAGACCATCTTTTACACTGTAACATTTCCTAAATGTTAAGCCGTAAAGAATGATCTCATTTATATTGAGTGACGTCTTGTGTCCATCATGGACTGTCATCATACCTTATAATGATTAATACCTAGTTATGAGAAGAAACAAATACAATCAGTGATAGTAAATTTCCTTCAATTATCATTGAAGGAAATATAAAAGGCAGAAAGTATGAGAAAAGGATGTTAATTATTCCAAATGAATTCATGATAACTAGTTGTCAAGAGATTGCAATGGTGTAATCGAGTTTAATAGAAATTGTTACGTTTGAAATATAAGAGGCAAGTAGTGACATTGTTGCTCTGAAATAAAAGAAGGAACGCAAAAGAAAAGTAGGCTTACCATCCAGGAATGAATGGGTGGTAACTCTTTAGAAGAAGACAGCAAAATTGCAATTAAATTCCGTAGAGATAGTTAAGTATACGGAATACTGGAAAACAAGTACTTCAAGAAGCAATATGGGTACTTGCAATCATTCTTCTTTTATATACTTGTATTGCATGATTAGAAAGAGAATGAGACAAAAATGGACTTGCCATCAAATGAATGCGAATAATAAATAATTACAAGATGTTAAAAAAAGGTCATGGTCAGGGTTGGATATAGTTTCATATGAGAAAAATTATCAGCTAACCGAGGAGAATAATACTGAAGAAGAGAAGGATACAAATACACATTCTATTCAAATTGCATTTGATAGAAAAACGTTCAACAAAACATTAGAGAAGTTCAGAGGTAACAAGTAATCGAATATCAAAATGGGAATGATTACTTCTTATTTGAATTTTTTTGTGAAAATTTATATTTATATTATTAGTTTTTTAAAAATAATAATATTTAAAGATCAGCACAGAGTAATAAGAATATACAATAAATAATATTTTTGTTGATATTACAATACAAACAAAAATTATATTGGACTTCCACAAATTTATTGCAAAGCGGCATGATAAAAAAACCCAAGATTATCGCGTGAGAAAATGTAATTCAGAGACATTTATTTAAAAACCTATATAGTCGTATCCTTAAATATTTTGAACTCTTTGCTATACACTATGTAAGGATGAAATGCATTATCCTAAAAATCGGTTTATTATTTTTGCCCAAATATACCATCAAAATCATTAGTTCGAAGAATAGCACTAGAATTTTTAATTTCTAACTATAACGCACAAATATGTTAATACAGAATTCAAAAAATTACACCTACTGCCATTAAGATTTTTATACTATAGCTGACTGGAATAACATTTAATTAAAAAGTGCTTTTAAACTTGTAGCTATTAATCTCTTGAATTAAACAGAGATGAAATTTAAGTAATCTTAATTTCTAATTACCATTAGTATAAAAATAAATAACTATGGTATCTCCAGAAGCTGCCGTTTTAAGACGAATGCCAAAAGAATTCCTAAATTTTTCTCTAAAATATTAATTTGGGAATAAAAGATCCTTAAAGAATTCTTCAGTTCTCTCGATAGAAAAGGTTTAAAATTTTAAAGATCAATACTTCTATTGGATTCACTTAATTTATAAATTAAAAAAACATGTATTATAATCTGAATAAATATTAGCTACTTTTCCATGTGGAAACTAAATTTTGTTTTGAAGTAATAATATTTTTGAAATTATGATATATTTTTATGATTACATTTCAAAAGGTAGATTAATAGCCAGATTGAAAACCTTTAATTATTAAATTAAGTTTAAAAGTTATTAAAATATAAAATCCTTAAAAATTATTTTAATAAAAATTTAGCTATCATTCGAACTCTTATGAATAGATGGAAAGGTACTTGAAGAAGATGAATAGTTTTATTAGGAAAATTACAATATTGAAAGTTTAAAAAAATATTACATGCAACAACCTTACATCTTCACAACATTTTTACTTTGGAAAAACTGTTTGTCTAAAATCAAAATATTCTATATTATTCAAATGCATAAGTTTATTTATTGCTTATTTATTGTTTAAATGAAAACGTATCTAATTTTAGTATCATTAATTCCATTCTATTGTGCAAAAAGAAAAAGGGCATGCTTTCTTATATTTGAGTTTTTCAGTTATGTCCTTTTATTTGTTTCATTTTGACAGCTACAAAACTTATAAAGATAATGAAGGTATAAAAAAATATAATGAGTTAATTTTAAGAACTACAAAATTTTCTATTTTATTGACATAAAAAATTTTGGTCGATAAAAATGCATCTGTTTCAAAGATATTGTGATTTAGGTATTTGTTTAAATTCTGTTTAAGGAATTATCTAATAAGTTTCAATAAAACTTCGCAAAAATAGTCTTTTTTGGGTTTAGAAATTTTTTAGTTTAAAAAGTTTTTCTATCATCTTAGTTTTTTAGTAAAATATTAATACTAAGACTTTACTAATTTGTTGTTTGGGACTTTAGAAAGATTTTTAGTGATTTTTATCAGTAATACTCAAATCTGTTTTAAATGCTGCTTGACATATACTTTGTAAATAATAAGAAATTTTCTGGTCAGTCTAAGAAATGAGACTTTTGATTAATTCTAATTCTTGTTGCATTTAATAATAAATTTTTGCTTTTTTTCAGGCTTAAATAAAACTTCAAAAAAAATCCTATGGTATTGATTCAATATCTATCCAATAATAAGGGTTTAATTGTTTGAATTATGAAAACTTTTCTTAAGCACTAATCACAAATCCTCATAAAGCAAACATTTTTAAAAGCCGGTCGTTCATTGCCATATGTCAAAAAATAAAGAATTTTTTTTTGTATGTGCCTAGTAAAATACAGATATACAAATCCCGTTGGAAAAAGCACCCCTTTCTTCCATAGTATATAATTTAAAATTCAATGATGGCAGCAGTTTTGAAGAAAATATTTCATGTCGAATATTGTTGAATTACTGTGAAATCGTTATAACATGTACATAAACGGATAGAAATCTCTTCAAAAAATTGATTTATTGGAATATATTGCAAAATGTAATAAAAAACCCAATTTTGATGAAAAGATTGTATTTCAAATTTGATATCGAAGCTTATTGTGTTTTTGTGTTATTATGACTGCAAATACAAGAGTCTTTAGAGCTGTCTTCCGAAAATCAATTCATCTGGATACTGTTTAAAATTTAACGCAATACAATCTTCATAAAAACAATGTGTGCTAAATTTCCTAACGAAACTCGTTGGATTTTTGTTTTATACTTTCATATCATTATTTTATGCTTGTAGTTTTTGTGTATTATACACATAATAATATCATTATCAAAGCTTTATATTATTCATGCAAAATTACTTATAAGTTAAGCTGAATGAAAACTTTGTTGTCACTGTTTGTTTTATAATTTTTAAAAAATGGAGAAAATTGAATCAATACTTCTAATTTATGATTTTTAAAAAGAATAATTCCCAACATCATCATAATTACTAATATCACACATACTCACACACATAAACACTCACTCACACATGAGCATATACACATGTACAACACACATGAACATATATACATGAGAACATACATACTCTTCCATAAATTCAAATTTTTCAAATTTATATTTTTAAGGCTGATATTACTAAAAGAAAATCTAAAAATGAATAGTATAAGAAACATATTTTTTACAGGAATTTATTTTTACAGAATTTAGTAGAATAAGCATTATACAGTAGTTTATTTTGGAAGAATTCAGGAGGAAAAGCATTATACAATAGTATATTTTAGTTATTATTTAGCAGAAAATAATAGTTAAATATAAAATTTTTGAAAAACAATATTATATTTTAAAATTTTTTGAGTTTTTCGATTGCAGCAACAGTTTTAAAGAATTTCTTTATTTTGAAAATAATGATGAATGATCTTTAAAATCTAAATTGAAATCTTATTAAAACTTATTTACTCGTTATATTCCCATTTTTCATTAATATTTTTATTATTATTGATATTATCAACACCCCAAATTAATAATATTTTTAAAATCATCTTTACAGTTCTAATAGAAAACATAATAAATATTTAAGCATTATTTTAATATCTTCAATTTATAAAGCAAAAGGGAAAAAAAGGAGAAAGAAAGAGCAATGCAATCTTTTTAGCCGAAAAAGGATCGCGGATGAAAATATTTAAGAAGTTTTAGTTCATTTCAAACTAAAATGACTTATTTGAATCATAGTTGTTGTAAGTGATTGTATATATTTTTTGTTTTTGTAAATGATTATATTTTAATTTAATATTTTTCTTATATTTCAATATGCTCCTTATTAAGATTTTACAATACCAAAAAAAGTAATTTACGAATATATTTCTAGAAAAAAAGCCCCACCAGAAAGATCTTTTTCAAGATTCAAATTCATAATATCTAAACTATGATCTCTAGAAACTATAAAGAATTTTTTTAGCTTGAAGTCCCAAGTTTAATTTATGGCGCGTTTTTAAAAATTTGATTGAGAGATTTTTAAGCCTTTTTTTGTATACGCGCATTCAAATCGTCAATTCTGAAAGATGATCTTCACAGACCGTAGAATTTAAGGGCATATTGCCAAAAGCCAATGCTAAAATATGCGTTTTCTTTTTTCAGTATCGCGTTTGATACTTATATCTCGGATAATGGATTGTTGTCTGTCACCAGATATGTTGCAAAACATTTTTTTACAGAATATTAAACATACTGTATCTAAATTTGTATCGGACAGTCAACGCATATTCCATTCTGTTCTGCTTTTCTTTCTTATGACTGATGGTGGTAAATATTTTTTATGTGCGCCTTTAAAGCAATGTCTCCGGAAATGCAGTCAAAAACTATAATATAGATATTTATTCATATAACAATGGGTCTAAAAAATTAAAGGAGAATTGAGCTTCTAATCCAAAACATCCTGGCATGATATTGTTTTAAGCATGATTTTGGCTATTGAATTTTCTCTTAAAATATACACAAAAAGTGCCTTTAATATCAGCGCATCGTGCGTAAGTATAGTTACAAAAGCTGAAGCGAATGAAGAAATTTATAGAATATCCTTGAAAATTTTTTGGAGCTTAATTAAAATTAGAGAAAAATTATATGGAAATAAAATTGATATAATTTATTATTAACATGCTTATCTTTGAATGTTTACATGAAATTAAAATGGGTATAAGTGATAATATGTCCCGAAGTTACTAAGAATTTATTTTATTTTTTTTATTAAAAAGCTAATTAAAATTTTGATATGCTCCTTTATAAATTAAATATCAATATTTTTTTTAATCTGCAAGATATGTCATACCTTTTGTGGGGCGTAATTAACAAATAACAAAACCTGTGAATGTTATCAAATTTAAATACTTTTTCGAAAGGAAACACTTGAGATTTGATTATTATATGCATTATGATTCACATTCTAAAACTCCAAAAAATATTAAATTTAATCAATTTAATCCCTATAATTTATGCATTGCGATTTTTAAATTAATCATAATTTTTTGTAAGATAATATTTTAAAGAAAAAATTTGGTTAAGATTTCTAAAAATATCTCTAATTGAATTTTACTAAATATATTTATTGATTTATGGAAGCTAAAATTGAACAGCCTTGTTAAATTCTTTAAAAAATTGTTTGAACAAAGAGTTTTATATGCAGTAAAATTATAAAGAAATTAAATAACTGTTCTTTGCCTGGAACTGAGATTCATTTATTTGAATATTTAGCAGAAAATTTTGAGTCAAGCATTTTAATTTGATGAAATCCCTGAAATTTTGATTCACTAGATCTATTTAAAAAAATAGAGAAATAGTGGGTTTAAGTTGTAAAAAAAATCTAAAAAAGGATTTTTGTTAGTATTTCCAAGTTCCCAAAATCATTGAAATTTTTTTTTCACAAAACAATAATAACAACCAAAAAATATATTATTTTGAATTTCGGCAATTCTTTGCATTTGAAAAAAAAAATTTTCTTTTAAAATTTTAACAACAGTGTAATACATTTATTTCAAAATAATGCAAAAAATTACTTTTGTAAATACTTTGATTTAAAAAAAATATATAATTTTTGTAAAAAATGTATGCAAACGATACTAGAAAACTCAGTTAGACTTGTTGCCCCTCCAAAGTTTCACAATATAAAGATACAAGAGACAGTAAAGAAACTATATATATACCTTTTTTTGCCACGTTTATCCAGAAAAAAGAATGAAAACTTTTTTTACAGAAACAATTTTGAAACGGGAGCTCCTACTTTCAATATTTCAAGAAGACAGTATAACAAAGACGTACTTCTAATGTAATTTCATAAATAAAGTAAGATCTTTGTCAAAAAGTCTGGAATGCCTCTATAGATTTTTATCATTATTTACAATTCCATATTCAGAGCATAATAATAACGTTGACTGTAATGTTAGCTATACATATTTATCATTATAGTTAAGAAATAAATTTAATTTGATTTATTAACACTTTCAACAATACCGACGAGATATCTCGTCTTTCAGACTCATCAAATTGCATGTTTTCGTTGGCTAAAATTTGTTTCTCATATCAGTTTAGATAGTTTAATAGGTATGTATTAGAAAGTTGAATTTTCTACAACTAGATATTAAGTTGATAGATATGTATTTCACAGTTCAACTTACTAATACTGATCTAAACTGGCATAAGACATAAATTTTAACTCACAGGAACCTGTAGTTAGAAGCATCGGAAAAACAAGATTTATCATCAGTAGCGTAGAAAGTGTTAAACTGATAAGTGTGAGTTATTTTTTTCATCAAAAAATTATTTTTTAAAGCTTATAATAGATTTATTAAGTCTTTTGAATCGATTCTTAAATAAAAAAATCAGTCTGTAGTAATAATCAGTGTATACTAATTAATGTTCCATTCAGAAGAAATATTGTCAAGCTATTATGCTACATAATCATGATTTTAAAAGATAGAAAGGAAGAATTCATTTATAATATTTTTCTTTAATTTTCAGAATGCTTACTAACTTTTATTGCCATAATAAATTTAATTTTTCCTATTATTCATACATTTTCATATCTAACAACAACATATCCAGTTTTGCTTCAGGAATTATTGATACAATTATACTTTAAAATTTTAATCGAACATTTTGAAAACTGTTATAAGAATACAATTATTAAAAAACTGGAATATTTTTATGTACCTATCATCGAGTTTTTATATACATACTCAATTTTGCATAAAAGTGTAAATATATATTTCTTTAAAGTATTATTTTGAAAATGCATAAAACTAAATCGTTTTCTTCCATATAATATTTTTTTAATAACCTTTATAAATTTTAAGTATTGACTATTTTTATCACAAAAGTTATCAAATATCCAGACAAATAAAGATGTGAAAATAAAATTCTATATTTAGAATTTCAATAAAAGCTTATTTTAAATTAAGTTTTCAGGCGGAAGATTTTGTATAGCTTTCTTTGAATTTAAGTGAATGCGTGCTTTTTGAAACCCCGAAAGTGTTCCTCTATGAAAGTACCGAAACCATAAAAATGCTCTCATACATAAACATCAATCAAAAAGCAATCTGAAAAGGATCGAATGTTTAATGCGAGGGTGTTTTTTTATGTATTAAGTGAACTTCTAGATCTATGCCACAAAAATACTGAAAAGTGAACTAATTTTTTTTTCTCGTCATTCAAGTATTTATTATTTTAACACTGAATTTTTTAAAAATACAATAGCAGCTCTCCCCTCAAAACTTGAATTTATTAATTGATATCTCTGCTTAGAATGTGTAATTTCAAATAAATACATTTTGAAATTACATAATATAATGTGTGTGTAATATGTATGCATACATAATATATTGTGTTTTATATTTATAAATTACATAATATAATGCGTTTTTATATTTGGGTATGTAAGTTATCAAAGAGCAGTGAATATGAATTAATGAAGATAACAAGGTTTATTTTTTTGTGAATGTTATAATGAACTTATTTATAATTATGGCTATTATTTATAACCACAATTATAAGTAAAGGATTTCATAATAAACAAATGGAAGTTGATTCCATGCTGCATTTAAGGTATTTTGAAATTGATATTTACTACCGGTATTTTAAATTACAGATTTGGCATGTGTTAAATAAAATTTTTCACCATGAAAAAGTTTAAAAAATTTTTATCTACAAAAAATAATGCTTTTCTTTATATGACAATAAAAACAAAACTATTCAGGTTAATAATAAGAGAAAACTACTATTTACAGATCCTACATTCTAATTATATTCAAACCTTAGAATAATTTGAAACTGATTAATAATGTTCATTAATGAAGACAATCTAATTAAAGAGTTTTGAATTTATTACTTAATATAAAGTGTTTTAGTATATATCTATGAAATATTATATTTCATTAGAAATCATATTTATGAAATGTTATGAATCTTGCCCATCAAGTATACAAGATACTCTAAACAATGCAGTTAAAAGAAGAAAATTATTTGATTATATATCTTTATATGGGTAATTATTTTAAAAGAATAGTTTTGTATTGAATAATAATAACTGACAAAATTATATTTTCTTTTATGAAAATAAAGTTAATAATTAAACTAAACATCACATAATTTCATAATAGACATTAACAGTAAGAAACATTATTTACAGAATTTTCCTAAATTTCTGTTTAGAATAAATAAGATTCTTTTGCTTAAATTGAAAATCGAATGTTAAATTTAACACTTAGATAACAATTTTTTTTGTGATGTGAAATATATTTTGAGCCAAAAGTTACCTTTCCGTAAAACAATATTTTTTTTCAGTAAATAAAGTTTAAAAAATGAATCAACATGAAATATCTGTATTAATTTGCATTCTGGAGAAGATCCACAAACGTTGTAATATAGAACTAAATATTTCCTTTAGTATTTCAATACATCAAAATATTTTATTTGAAATATTTCAAAATCATTTAAAATAAATATTTTTTCTTTTAAATTAATAAACTTGATTAATATTAAAAATTTTCTTCATGGAAATAGTAAGAAATATTTCATGCTAAATTGTTTTAAATTTTATTAAGATTGACATTTAAAAAAACCTTTTGCAGACTAAAAAAACTAATTTCATGAAAACGAATATATTGCTGTTTAAGTATTTAAGTTCTAAATAAACTTAATAGTTATAAAAATGATCAATGATTGAGTTGAAACTTATTCTTTAAATAATGTAGCAGTTTGTATCATTATAAATTGCTCCATGGAATAAATAATAGATTTATAAGTTCTAGAATTTTTATTTAATAAAACATGATAAATTAAACTCAAAATTTTTATGCTTGTTATACTTTCAGAAATTTCAAATATATTATTAATTATTCATATCCCAATATATAATTTATTAATGTTTGATGTTCCAACAATAATATTTTGTTATCAAATGGAACAAAATGATGTTCCTTAACGACAATTATTCATAATAAATTTTAATCTCTATAGAATAATTTAACAAATAAATTCCAATAATATATTCCATGACAAGATATTCTTTTTCAGATGCCTTAAAATTATATGAAAGTTTTTATTTACTACAAGAAAACTTATTATTAAGAACATTACTTGCAAAAAAATATTTTTTATAAAATGGTTGAATGAATGAATATTAATACTAACATTTATTTTTAAGATTATACCTATTAATTTTGAAAATATTTCTTTAAATTTCTAATAAACAAATTTTTGAATGTATTGCAAGCATGCAAAAACTTTTTTAAAAATTCGAAGAGCCATAATTTATTTTTTCAGAAAATTATAACCGTTTTATTTTTATCTTTTTTGCAACATAAAGTTATGAATAAATTATAACAGTCAGATTATAAAAATTCTTTAAAAATTTACTAGCAACAAATTGAATTTTCGCAAAATTGTAACCATTTTCTTTTCACATCGTTTACAGTAAAGAGTCAGGAATAAATAATCTCATTTAGTTTATAAAAATTTTGAAAAAAAATTGAAGAGCAATAAATTGTTTTTTCAGTAAATTAAAACCGTTTGATTTTTTTCTCTTTTACATTTTAGAGTTTTGAATAAATTTTCTCTTTTAGATTATGAATTTTTTTTTCGGCTGAAGAGCAAAAATTTTTTTACAAAATTATAGCCGTGTTTTTATTCCTTTTAAATTATTGCATTTTTATAAAAATTGACATTTTTGAATGTCATTTTCTTAGAAACGAAAATATCTTTATACTTATTGCGCATATTCTAACTAAAAGATTTAAGAATTTGAATAGTTCTAGTCAAGAAAAAAATAGTTGCCAGTTCAAAAACAGTGAGTAGTTTTTTTTAAACATAATTTTCCAAAGAAAAAGAGACATCTTAATAAAATTCTAAAATTATATTTTGATGTCTGTCCTGTCATTTTGCTTATCTTATCGAACTTAGGAAGTGAAATTTTCCTAAATCCTTATTTAAATATCGTCTGGAAGAAGAAATTCTAGTTTCCAACAAATTTCATAAACTCTGATTGTTGTTTGTATGAAATGTTATTGCAAAATGTCAGAGGGAGAGCTGAGATTAAAATTTTGTGAAATACTATTTTAATATCGAAAATCGGAAAGTTGTACCGGGGGCATCAGATATTGAGACAGACGAAATATTTTTCGTTAAAGCTTCGTCGAAATAACAAATATGTGTTCTCGGCCGTTCTTTTCATAGTATGAAACTGGGGAATGTGGTAAAAGATTAGAATTGGACTTACTGTTGCACTTTTCATTTTTGTTTATGGAAAATGTAACTTTGTTTGAAAGAGTATTTTATAAAACTTCGTGATTTGTCACGGTCATGATTGCGATCTGAAAAAGTAAATATAGCTTGCACTATACTTTGCATAAAAGCGTATGGGAGAATATAATTTTAAATCAAATATCAAAATGCAAACATTTTTGATAGTTCGTTGCGGAGAATATCAAGGTATCGTCTTTTTAGAAAAAGGGTTCAAATACTGCAAAAATAAAATTATGATTACTTTGTTGATAAAATTTGACTTTCTGAGTGTAATAAATAGTTTTATAAATATCACGAATGGTCCAAATAGATATTGAAATTAATTTCTAATTCTTAATGTTCAAATTGAAGTTTGTGAATGTTATTAATGCAGTTATTCAATTATTTAAATTTTACAGCTTCAAATTGTAAATTTTTCAGAAATACCGCTTTTTCTAATCGTAAAATTACCGAATAATATACTGTATTAACGACATCATAGGAGAAAAATATTTGAACTTTACACTTTATATCCATTGATTAAAGTGATGTTTGGGTGCTCGTGGAAGCTGGTAGTATTTATTACAATTCATTCCGCTTAAAGTAATAATTTTGTATAATTTGTAATTGATATATATATAATGGTTATAAATTGATTTACAGCAATGGTTATTTAAAAACCAAGTGTTGTTTGACTGTCTTCAGAAAACATTCGATTTCGGAGCATACTTTTTGTTTCTATTAGCATTTATTCTTAAAAACCTATTAATTTATTTAATGAATTATGATCTAGCTTAATTAAGTTCATGAAAGGATTAATTAAATCTAAACTATATATAAGTATTATGAAGTGAGATATCAGTAATAAATAGCATCTCTCACTATTTTTATGAACATATATTATTCTTAAATACTTCATTTGATAAGCAAGGGAACATATATTATTCTTTTTGATCTGGAAACGCATATAATTCATATAATAAAAATATAATTAATTTATTTAACTTATGATAAAGAATGATTTCTAACAGTAGAATGCTACAACTATTTATTTTACTGCCGGCGTCCTAGCACAGAGGTAGCACGTCGTTCTCGTGAGCTGGGCGTCCCGGTCAGGGCATGACTGTTCTTCTGTGTTCTAACTCTTACGTGTGTGAATGTGTTCCCCACCCTGTAAAAAGGGGTTGTGAAAAAGAATGCAATAAGTTTATGTCATCTTCAAATAAGTTCAAGCTCATCTTCGAATGAGCTATGAGCTTCTGCTCTCAGATGCTTTGGAGTGGTACCCTCAAAAGCTACTGCACCCCTCCTACCGCTGTAAATCGGATACATCATCTTCGTCATTCACTATACTGGAATAGCCTATTTTATTTTTTGCTCTTTTAAGAAAAGATATTAACTAATGGAAATATTGACTTTCATCCTTATGATTAATAATACTGAAATTTAGAGATTTGAGGATATACAATTGCGGAAATAAAGTATCGGCTGTAAATAGATATTAAATGTAAAATTAATTAAATGTTCTTTAAGCTCTACGGAGTGATTGAAAACTTTTTAAAATGTATCTTTATGGAGTATTAACTCTATTTACAGATAAAAATTTATTTTTCCCACAAAATATTTCAAGAGCACTTGAGTCTTTAAAAACGAAATAAATTCTTCTTCATTTGAATTAGATATTTTCATTTTATTACTCTAATTAATAAGAATACCTTTATGTTAAAAAATGATTGTTTTTTCATTATAAATTTGGGAACAAAATGAAACGTACAATCATTGTTTACAATTTAAAAACATCTAAGATTTTCGGAAGTTTCTACTTTGCCACTTAATTACAATTATTCGATAAAAACAAAATATGTTTTGTAAAGCAAAGAAATTAACCTCCTACAGAATTCTACAATAAATTTCTCCCTTTTCGTATTTCAAATATTATTACAATAGTTTTTTAGAACTGTTTTGACCTCCTAAAGTTAGATTTTTTTGTACACTTCTATTGCCAATTATTCATTTTGAAGAACTTAATAATAAATAGAGCATTGGAGACTAAATACCTATAAAAACATCCCCAAATAAATAAAAAAATGTGATTTTATTGTTGACATCACTTACAATTTTGCCCTTCTGTAAAAGAAAAGATTCATAACTTTTTATTTTCATTCATTTTTTTTATCTAGTGTCTTTCCGAATGATCATCATCATGCTTATTCGCAAATGTCCTGATTAATTTATATTTTCAAGGTTGGACACGTGTGTCTTGATGTCATTCATCATGATATTTATCATAAGAAGATTCATACGCCTGCGATTTTAATTAAAAATTCTCCGGCATAATTATGTGATAATTATATGAACTTTTGCATTCCATTTAAAAGACGATTAAATGCCCAGCCTCCTTCAGTAGAACAATTCCTACCCGCCCATAAGCTCACATAATTGGCGCTCCTCAGAACTACAAATGACCGATTGCGAAGGCAGCGGACGAACTCATCCCCTTCTCCCAAGACAACTTATATTAATTTCATTCAATAGAAGCGAAGCCATAATCGCCAAACGGCGTCAGCAGTCACACTGTTTGGCTTCTTCTTCGAAATGAATACGTATTGTTCCCAGCCTGCGTTCACCTGCGTCTTGTACGTCCTCCTCCTTCTCAAAATGCATTAATTTTAAAATATGCATTTTCCGTCCAACAATCACCACGCATTTGCATTCAACTTTATATTAACATCTAAACATCAAAAACAACTTTTTGATGAAACCGCTCATTGCAACGGTTTGAGGCTTATAGCGAACAGGATATATATACATAGGCAGGCGGCACTTTCTTGATATTGATCTCCGAGTTCTGAATGATGCATTTCAACTTTGCCTAGTTAGTGGCGGATTGTTTCGGGGACGAGTGGCTGAAGTCGCCTCGGAATGGAAAGCTATAACAGTTCGTTATTGATGATGGCCGTTGAGGATGTCTTGATGCTAAGATGAATTACGCCTCGAGCGTATCCGATGGTATAGAAAATGATTTAAGAGATTTTAATGCGAAGCATTGTCCAAAAGAGGAACAAGCATTCAGAAGTGTCTTCTAACAACGTAAAAGCATGGTATTTAATCATTAAAAAAAAATATATATTTTGGTAAAATTCGGTTTAAATAGTGACCAGAAAGGATGAAGAAAATATTTCTCCAAATTAACAAAATATACTCAAGTACCACGTTATATATTCACATGCTATATAGTTTGATTACTGAAATCGCCAAGCTGACGATTTTTTTTCTTGGCGCTTTTTTGTTGTCATTTCAATCGCCAAATACATAAATATAAATTATTGATTTGGAATAATATATGTTTACATTATAATAATAGCTCTTAATAAAATTTTCAATTTTTGCATTTGTGAAAATTTTTAAAATTATTCTTATGATTGCCGTCAATTATTTTATTACTTACTGTTAAAAAAAGAAATTACGGTGCAGTTAAGGGAAAAAATCTTTTTATGCTTCAAAAACAATTAAACTGAAATATTTTTTTTGTTTTCCTTCCATATATTTAATGAAATAAAAAAGTTTCAAGCATTTAAAAATCGTTGAAATTCTACGTATTTAATGAAATATACGGTGTAGTTGTAAAGTACAAAATTATTCAATTAAAACTAATATGTATAATAAAAATGATACAAATCTAAAATTTATCATAATTTTCTTGGTTATCAATATATAGAAATAATGTGGACATTAAAGTCTGTCCCTTTTACCCATAAACGTATAACATGATTAATACTATTCGCAATTTTATTAAGAAAGATGTACAGAATGAAATCTCATATTCGTAATTTCTAACTGATTATTACAACAAGAAAATAAATGCCTATGGTGTTTTATCCATACTTTCAAGCTAATAAACTCATTCTAAGATTTATAAATAATTTAGAACATGCAATTTTTAAATATGAGGTCAATTACTTCAAACCGACTCAGTCTTCTCAGAATTATTTTTCTTCTTACCTTAAAAGAATATTTATTTTCTTAGACTAAAAGATAGCCTGTTTTATTTTTCATGAAAGAACGAACATTAAAGTCATATATATACTTAATGCAACTGATTAACAATACAGGCATCAAAAATAAAGAAAAACAGCACAACACGAAAAACAATACTTTGTCATGAATATATTATTATTCGTTTGAAAGTAAACAGAAATAATTAATGACATTGAAAAAACAAGTACTTTGTTACTAATCATAAGGGCAAAAAGAGCAGAATGAAAATATATTTCTCACAAATAAATTCTTATAACTAAATATATAAGATATTTATGAAGAAGTGAAACATAAATAAAAAAAATTTAAAACCGAAAGAAGACAAAAGTTTCACTGTAACAGTAAAATTGTAATATATATAGCGAAAATTTAAACCCATTTCTTTTAACATGAAACAAAAACTAAAAAAAACACACACACACACCCTGTTTTCAACACCTTTTTTTAAAAAAACGCATCCCTAACAAGCTATTTAGCACTAATTGGGATATTCTCCGTTTTTCTTTTTTCCCACAGTTCCTCTCAATTACAAAAAGTGCTTTCATTCCGAATAAAAACTCGAAAAGACCACCGAAAATTACTTTCCAAATTCCTTAAGTGCCCAAAATGAAGAATAAAAAACCGCGCGAAAAGGTAGATAACATCACTTGAAAGATTTATGAGATATATTTAAAGAAATTCTTCATTCTGGTGAATCGTAAATGTGCCTAAAAACGCATTTCAACGCGTTTTTTTGTGTATATTTTCAGGTATAGAAAGGCTTCCGCGTTTCGAGGACAATGTGACGTGGCAGCCGCTATCGAGAGTGTGTGACTTGCGCCATTTTGCCTTTTCAGCGCCTAAAATCTCTAGGGATTGTTGGGCTGCATGACTAATTCGAATTCTTCGTCAGTAACACTTTTGAAGAAGATAATGACAAATTAGAATCAGCAGCCTGGTTCTCCGTATTATATACATATATCAATGTATAGCGGCCTAGTTCTCCCATGGGCTGAACCTGGGGAAACTTAACCGAAGAAAATTAGATTATAGCATCGAAGAGAAATGTCTTTTGTTTCTGCTGTCTTTCTTGTCTTTGTTATCATTTTTGTTCGAAGGTAACGCAGAAAAATGGCAGTTAGGGTTTTAGCTTCAATCTTATTCATTCGTTCTGATTCGTTTGGGTTGATTCTTCAAGGTTCATACAATGGGAAATTTAATTAATTCCGGTAGAATACTAAAGGTAATTTCATATACGTAACTATTAAATATATGTAAATTTTGCGTACTTGAAAGTGATGCATGATAAAATACGTTTATTTAATTTTTCGTCGAAACTTTCTTGGTAATATGATGGAAATGAATGACTTTATTATTATTAATTCAGAAATCATCCAGATAGAAAAAAAACATATCGAAGAACAAAAGTATATTCTAGCCAAATCATAAATAATTTATCTTAATTGTGCGTTGCAGATATGCATATCTAAATGAAATATTATGTAATGAAAATATAAGAAAGCTGAACAATAATTAAAATGCCAAAAACCTCCGTTATATTAAAGGAAAGTGTTATTTATTTTTCACTATTTATTAGGCTTGAATAATTTCGCTTGAAATAAAATAATATGTAACATTTTCATACAAAAGAAACATAATATTTCTAACAGTTTGGTACTTTTTATTGTTTTTTGGTGTATGGTTCTACCTCCATTAATTGTATTTCATTATCCATATTTTACCATGATTTATGTGTTTATAACAAAACAGAATGCAATTAATAAAAGAGGAATGAGTTTTCTAAATGTACACAAAGAAAATTGAATAAATTCATACAACTTTTCAACAAAAAAAAATGTGAAGAAACCAAAATTTTTCGTTTTTTTTCCGTAAAACGATATTTGAGAATAATGTAATTATTTTACCTTGCATAAAATAATATACAAAATTAATATTTTTTCAGTTTATCAATTCATTTTATCCTTAATTTCTTCGATTCTTTCTCTTTCGTTTTGTACTCTTTATAAAATTCTTATTAAATCATTTTTCTAGATTAAAAAATATTCGATTAAAAATATTGACATACCTTATATTTTGTAACAATATCTAAAGACATCAGGTAGTGAATTTCTACTGTATAATATTTTTCACTCGATTTCAATTTTAAATGCTATTTTAAGACTTTTAAATTAAATTTTATGGTGCTCAAGGCTTCAGAAATAAAAGGATTATGAGCTGTTAACCTACAAAAAACTGTAAGATGAAACAGGTTTAAGGTGCTTTTTTTTAATTAAGACAGTAAAAACAAGATTTATTTTTTATAATAAGTATTTCCTCGAAAGCAAAGCTTATATAGAAAGTGAGATTATTTATTTGTTTTTCATTATTATTCCCGATGAAAATTTTGGGATATTTTTAAAATTTAATTACAGTTGTTTATTTCTTCTTGATAAGAAATTAAAACTTTGATGAGATATCTTCCTGAAAACGGACGAGTAAAAAATATAATTTAAAAGAAAATTCTGTCAAATTCCTATTTTTGAAATAAAATAACATTTTTATATCTCCATTCATGTGCTGAAAATTGTTTTTGGTTTGTAAATACCCAAGCGCTTATTAAATCAAGAGAGGCAATAAAATTTTAATTAATGCTAAATAAAAGAGTCGGAAAAGTATATTTATTTTTAAATAAAAAAACATTTAATTAAAAAATCCCTTTTTAATTAATTTTTATTCGTTAATCTGATTGAAATAAACATTCATAATGTTTTAGTACGGTTAAAATTAGGGAATATCACTCAACTCGAATTGGAAATCAAAGCTCTATGCTAAGTTATTCTCTAAGCTCTAATGCCTCTAGTCCGTTGTTTTCCTTAAAAGAGTGCCTTAATTTATGAAAGGATCATATGAGGTTTGAGATGTAGAGTACTGTAATTCAAATAAAGGCTCTAGGAAAAAACAGCAACCTTAAATACAATTCTTTGTGAAGATGGCTTGAAATCTTGCTTAAGCCGCGATACAGCTATCAAGAGAATTATCATTATTTCTAATGCACAACAAAGCTAAATACGTAAGACAATACAAAACTGTAAACACCCATCTTATTTTGTTATCTTCCGCTTCATAATGCTCAAGATGGAACACTTGATTACACGATGAAAATTGCTTCCAAACTTCGGCATCGGGCGGAGATTACAGAGTTCCGCTCAGAACCCGGTACACCATCTTACATCTAATGAAAAATCCTTGAAACCACCATCAAATGCCGGACGCCATTTTGGCTGGTCTCCCATCTACGCCAATTTTTCTAAGAGAGTTCAGGAAGAGTTGATCTTTTCCTTTAGAGTTAACTCTCTTAGAGAAAGAGGGATGGGGGGATGGGAGGAGGACAGCAGGGACAACAACCCTTAAGACACGATGTATCCTTCTTCGTAATTTCCGGACTCCAGACGGAAAAGCGGACCACGCGAACAAGAAAAATTCTTTACCTCTGGCACGAGTATCACACTTTTGCTAGGGACGCAAATGTCTTTATAATTGAATTCTCCCTCCAACCTCCCCCCTTAAAACTTCACTCCCCCCTCTCTCTATACCACCTTCGTTGCGAGAAAAGATGGCCAGGACTTCGTTACCATGGAAACGCGATGTTGCCAGACTCACTCTGGTTGTCTATCTCCTCCTCTACGTTTAGAAAGTGTCGGGGGAGGCAGGGGGTGATTGAAAGAGGGGGGAGGAGAGAGAGGAGGAATGTCCCTCGCGTTCGAAGACCATAGCGTCACGTTCTGGTCAGCCAACACCGTACGTGAGCTGTGCGACTGAGGCGCCAGCCCCCTTCTTTCGAAAGATAAGCCCACTTCTTGTTATATGTGTGCACGCGTATACATATATATATGAATAAATATATATAAGCAGAATCAAAAAAGAGAGAAAATCCGCAAAATATAATTTAGAGAAATCGTGCTTCGAATGCAGTGTGCGTCCCGCGCATTTGAATCATGGAGTATGAAAGTCTAATATTCCGAGATGTATGCACAAGGGGAGGTTGGATCTGCATTCTCACCTGGGCCTTACCTCAGGTTTGATGCAAAAATGAGGGACTGTAATTCACGGGTGTGGTGTAGCCGTATGGGCATTTTATGTAAAAAAGGCTTGCTTTTATTTAAATGGTGGTGTATTCATGAATTTTAGTCTTAATGTTCTTAAAGTTTCTGGCATTTTTTTCAAGCAAATTTCGTTGAAGTTTTCTTTTTCCCCCCTTGGAATCTTTGCTGTTTATTTTCTGTAGTGGCAACTAAAAACAATGAAATTATGGAGGGAAAATATTTAATATACCCAGATTTTTGAATCTTCAAGCATCTTTCACTGACGGTATTCAGATCTTAGATTTAGATTATATATTTATGTTGAATGACGTTTCCGTATGCTTGATTTTCACCACAAGTATCTACTAAAATGGACCTTAAACATTGAAGTTTGTAATAAATTAAATATTTAATAAATAATATAGAAAAAATTTGGAAAATCATCTTAATTTTTAAAAAAGTTTTGGAAACTGTCTCATTAATTATTTAATTTACACAAATCGATCTATAATTTATACTTCCATTTGCCTATTTTGCAATTTTAAGAGTATAAACACGTGAAGCAACGGAAAATGTACTTTGTCTCATGGAAAAGCCATATAATTTTAGAGGCTTTACATCACTGTGCTAAGCTTTTCTGAAACTTCCGGTTTCCCTCTTTATCCTTCCAAATATTTCAGCATAAACTGCCGATGTGCTTTAAAAAATAGATGCATTTAAAGAAATATTTTCATCTTTGCTTGGTTCTGGAGTTAAACCTAAAATTACAAATACAACAAAATTTCATTGAAAGTATGACGTTGATTGAAACCTATTAAGAATGAGGTAATCAATTAATTCTTCATGTCTTGAATAGCAACAATGTAAAGAAAGCTAGAGTGAAATATTAGTAGCAACTCTAAAATTGATTTGAGTTTAGTAGCAAATATGCTATCATAATATATATTTTTCGAGAATAATTAAAAAAAATATTTTTTTAAAAATTAATTTTGAAAAAAAAATTTGTACAAAAAAAGGCACCATTTAAAATCTCTTAATTTTTTTGGCGTTTTAGAATCATATAAAAAATAATTTTTGAATTGTAATAATTTCTAAAAAATAGCGGAAAAATTTCAACATTTCGCTTAATTTTTCTAATTAATTAAAATTAGAAAATAATTTTAAAAAACTCTCCGAGGTAAATATTTATATCCTTCAAAATATATTTGTGACAAAATTGGTTACTCTGGATGAAATGATTCGAACTGCTGGACACCAACATATAAACACACACATACTCTTCTTTATTATTGTTAGAAATCGTATTTGTTTTCCATTATCTTCAACTCAATAATTAATGTTGAAATTAAGGAAACTGAACATCTGTACGCTTAAAAAATGGGGGGAAAACTTCCTTTTTTTTGTAAGTAGTATTGTGAAAATAATTGATGAAAATTTTGAATAGGAAATTTCAAAAATGATATAAGTATCAAAAACTGAATATGTATTTTTACAAAAATATAGATTAACTGCTTGATAATGATATTATTTAAGGCTACTTTCATTTTAAGGTCGTTTTTTATGAATCTTTATCAACTGCCTATAGGAGGACATGTTTCATCAATAAAATTCTCTATATGTGTTGATGAAAAAAAAGTAGAATTTCATTCAAATGAGATCGATTCCAATTCATATAATCAGGTATTTGGATAGGTTGAAAACTGACTCTAAGTTCTTTATAAGGAATGGGTGGGAAGGTACATTATTCTATTTGTTATTATTCGTTATTTTATCTTTCAAAATATATTATTTACTAGTTGCCATAATCACATGTGTATTTACATTAACCATCATTTTCATGATATTCATTAAAATGTCCCCCTATGAGAATTTCAATGAAAATCAATTGTTACGAATGATTACATCTTCCCATGTATTTACTCAACTTTATTCAGGAAAACATTATTCGTGAATTTCTCTTTTCCGCTCAAAAGTATTAGATAATTTGTATTCAAATAGTTCAAATTTTACTGCACGCAAGGGGAAAAAAATTCAGGAAAATAGTATCGATTTGCGAATTAACCTTTATTGTAAGTTGTAAATTCAGGTGATAGAAATGAGAACAAATTTCATCACTCGCGTTCAGAAATAACTGAAAAGATTTCTAAGAACAATTTTAGCGACGCCCTTTATAAAACAACTTCAAATCCACTTCAACATAACCTTGTTGTATTTAATTACAATTAAAGAAAAGAATTGATACTTAGACTATGTTTGAAAAATAAATTGCACTTGTAAATACTTCAGAAATTAGAAAATATTTAGAAAGAAATAATTGGAAGATAAACTATTTATGAAAGAAGGTAATATCTGGGGAAATTATTAATGTTACTTTAGCATATATCATCCGATTTAAAATTACAAAATAAGGAAAAAATATTAGTATGAAGTAAATTAATATTTTCCAATCTAATTATATCTATGAATTTCTATTTATTTTACTTAATTAGCAATACATAGTTAAAATTTGTAAACTATATGAATCCTGAATAGGATTGAATCAATTCACAAACATTATTGATTCATGTTTGATTTACATTTATATTAGGAACAATTATTGAATACTTTCAGGATCTTTAGTCATGGTTTCGCTAAACATAAGAATGAAACATTTTATCAGTCTGTATACTTACGGATAGTAAAATAGATAAAAAGCAAGGAAAATATGCTTAAAATAAAGCAACTGTTTATTTTTATTTTTACTGAAATATAAAATCCAGTTTATTAACTTATGGAAAGTAGGCAAATCTTATCACGAATTTAAACACGAAATTAATTTAAACACAAGAATTTGTAAAGGAATCAAATTTCTGTCATAAACAATAATATTTTTCTCTTTTGAGATGTAAAAACAATTCTGAAGTGCTTTTGGGAAAAGAAAAAAATTAGATTATTTTTTTATTAATTAAAATATCGGAATTAAAAAAATATATATCTTAGTAAGAACTAACAATCAAATAAGTAACTTTCAAGGCCCCATAATGTACTATTAACAAAATATAGCGTTAAATCTACCAATAAATTATTACCTTTTAAAAACATAGTTGCATTTTAAAATATTTTTTGGTATCGTTGTTTTCATCAGATTTTGAAATGCATATCACCGAAGTTTTTGTGCTGCCTTGTTTCTTTACATCTGAAACAATCTAAAAGCTTATCTTTTTGTTTACTTTTTAGTTTATTTTAACTTTTTTTCTCATACACACAGTTACGCGATGTGAATTTATTCTGATTTCTACGTTTCCATATAAAATGACTCAAATGTTAAGGCAGAGCTTTTACGGCGTGAGATTTCGGCATCATAGTTTTTTTCATATGAAAGGCAAAATAGGACGGGTGACAAGCAATGAAAATTATGCCTATTGTACTGATTAAACTAGATATTTTAATATCGCTTTATAAGATAGAAGTTTAATATAAAATATATCAGTCATAATGCAAGTTATTAATGAGTATACTTACTGAGGTATTTAAAAACAAAATTGCTTTTTAAGGGTATTTTTCCGTTTGCCGGGCGGCAGCGAAAAATCACTAAATATTGTAGAATTTTGCTAAATTTCTTAGTGATTTTGAAGCAAAAATCCCCAAATACTGTAGAATTCCGCCAAAGTTCTTGGGGATTTTTAGCTGCCTCCCGGCTAAAGGAAAAGTACATTTTTAATATATTTAATATATAAATTGCTGTACTACATTAATTTAAATTTAAAAATACAAATATTCAGATATTTTTTTTAAATTTTTGTAATAAGAATTTCTTTTATTTTTAAAGAGACAGCTAAAAAAACTTGATTTTAATATTAAATCTTTAATTATTGACATATCTCTTTGATTAATTTGTTAAAATTACTGTCTTTCTTATCTAGGAAAAAAAGAAATAAAATATTGTTGTTTTCTTTATTTAAAAAGAATAACTTTCACATTTCCTATATTACTTCTCATATTAAATTCTATCAAAAGTTACAGAAAAACGCAAGTAAACCGAACAAAACCAATTTACTTATCTAAGATTCGAACAAGATTTGGCCTTTACTGCATAATCAAATAAGAAAAACGCGTTATCTCTGAGGATATGCATATATTCTTAATTTTAATTACTTATTATTTCGCTACATTTCCATTAACATTTTTTTCCTACACGCTCAATTATAACCGCTCCTGTGTTTTAACGGTAGTAGGGATTCTTTATCCATATCGGGAAAGCATACATATTTATGCGGGGCATCGCGCAAAGATAGGAGAATTAGAAGAGAGAGAGAGAAAAAAAACGGATAAAAAACAAAACGCACGATCCCATCTTCTTTCTAAATGAATTCGCATATTCAAAAAAATTCCAAATGCTTAATTGAATATCTCGGTCGTTTTAAGCTTTTCATACAACGTTCACAAAGCTTAAGAAGAAATCGAGGGAGCTCCTTTCGTAATTTTTTATGCAGGTAGAAAGATACGAGTAGTAAGAATAAGGTAAAATACTTCCTTTTTTTTCCAAACTGAAAAGCGTTTCGCTTCACAAGAAGCAATCAAAACTTGCATAAATAAAAAATGAGAAATTAATGATACGTCCAGTATTCGTTTCCATTTGCATTTGAAATTACTAAAGGTCATTACCTGAATGTATCTTATGAAATGGTTCGGGTCATAGCTATTTTTTTTATTCTCAACTAGAGTATGCAATGGATTTATGAGAAAATGAATATATATATATATAAGTGGGCAAAGTTCTTAGATTTTTTAGTCATATAAACCGATTTTTATTCGACTTATGGATATAAAAATGAACGAAAGATATAATATTCCATCATTTTGAACTGTTGTTCTTTATTTAAAAAAATATAGAAGTGGAGGTCGTGACAAGCGATAATTTTATATATTTAAACTTATGTATGTAATACTTGACTTATTCTGGTTTGATAATCAGACAAATATTGCACTTTTCATTCTATTTACCCCAAATCTACTTTTCTCAATCTTTTCTATTTAGTTCTATTCTCTAAATGCCAGTTTTTATGATAAAGTTATGCTTGATTTACACTACTATTACACTCGATTTACACTAAGATTATTCGATTGATTTATTACCCAGATTCAACTTGATTTATTACTTTATTATGTAATAATGTAATAAATTTACTTTATTACATAATAAATTGTTTTTATTTAAAATTCATGCTAGCATAAAACCTGTCTTTCTCAACATGTCATATATATATATATGTTTATTTTTCTGTGTGTGTGTGTGTGTGTGTGTGTGTGTGTGTGTGTGTGTGTGTGTGTGTGTGTGTGATAGAGAATATGTAGTTATGTAGTTATATTCTCTATATGCCAGTTTTTATGATAAAATTATACTATGGTAATTTGATGACTTCATTACCAACTTAATCGATTACTTTATCGATTCAACTTAATCGATTACTTTATTGTGTAACAAAACATTTATTTAATTAAAAAAATCATGCTAAGATAAAAGCTATCTATATTAGTTGTGTGTATTCTGATAATTATTCACTTTCTCCTTTTTGTTTAAATAGTATATATTTTTTCGTTTCGATCTTTAAAATAAATAATCTGAGAAAATAAAAGATTAAAACCGAAAGTGCTAGGATGATACGTTAATGACCATGATTAATTTCGAATATTATATTTTAAAGATTTTTTTTTTACGAAATTGCATTTATTATCAAGAATACGAAATGATTGCTTAAATATTATTATAATATATCTATCTTAACGATATCCATATAAATGCAAGAAATGTTATTTATCATGCTGATTTTATTAGAATTGTAAGCTCTGTGATCAACCCAATCAACGCTGTGATTCTTTAGTGATCCACAGAACTACTTTTGAATATTCTTTTACATCCGATCAACTCGTTTAACAACTTAAACAAAACTGCAATTTTATATAGGAATATGTAATATTATTAAAATTAATTATAATAATTAATTAATAACATTATTACTGTAATAAGAATGTCATAAAACATACTTATAGCATTAATGACCCTAAAACAATAGCACATAATACACTCATTATGTCTAAAATATCTACACTTTCTTTTGTATAAATTAAAGAAATATGAAGTAATGAAAGGTCGAAAATTCTAGGATCTACAAGGATTTGAACTTCTAAAAGACTCAATGATCATACATATATCTGTGAGCATGACAACTGAAAAAGAAAGCAAATTAAATAAATGATATTTGGTGAATAGTCCTCACACAAAAACCATAGATTCGTATCCAATTTTGTCTGTTCTTTGGCATTCATTACTCGTTTCTGTGCATGAAAACACAATAATTGAAAAATGAAAATACTATATGGTTAAAATTAGATTCCTAAATCAAAATCTTTTATATTATAAGTCGATGAGAGGAGATAACCAGGCGGTAAAATTTCGCTTTCAAGATTCGAGGATTCCAAACAGGACATAAGATTCTACTGAGGTATAGCAGT
>JAOUZG010020001.1:1226675-1253631 GCA_026289955.1 Argiope argentata
TATTTAACTACAGTTCAAAATCAAAATGTCCTTCGCAGAAAAATCTTTGTACTGTCTTGAAACGAGACAAATATAATTAAAATAAATCAAAAACTATCATAGTTTGAGCCTAAAAATATATATACTATTATATCTACAATGCATTATCAGTTCTCTTAACTTTAGGATAAAAGAAAAACTCAAAATGTAATACTGTTGAAGAATTAAAACAATTGAGTATAAAAAACTTCAGATATCAGATTGAAACGGTTTAGAGAATTGCTAAGATAGTAGTTTTGCTAAAGCTAGAAGTTAAGTTTTACAGTTGTGTTTAATTATTCTCTTCCTTTATTATCGGTTTAAAACAGAACGAGTAGACTCCAAGCTGCAAGTACCCTACACAAATTATTTTTTAGTTAATAAATTCAAAAAAAAAATGTTAAGGATTCATTAAAATATAATTTTACTAATTCATGTAATGCTCTAATTTCCTTTGTAAATCTACTAAAATCACTGAATTTTTTTAAGTATTTGTGAGCAGAATCATAATTTATAGTAATTGTTGTCCTGAAATTATTGTTTTAGACAAACAGTTCTGATATACTGAATTCAATTAGTGAGACCGTGCTTTAGAAAGTGTCAGAGTGTCATACTGCAGTTTAGTGTAGCTCCATTTATATACTATTTTGAAGGGCTTTTTTGGGACGAAACTATGTAATTTTGAGTCTCTATCATAGGGGAAGAGAGTTATCTAAGCCAGCAACTAACCAGTAAAACCTTCATATTACGACAGTGAGAGAATAGCATTATTTAATTTTGAATCTCGATCACATAGGAAGAGCGATATCTTAGCCAGCAACTAACCAGCAAAACTTTCATGCCATAACAGTGAGAGAATGGCATTATGTAATTTTGAATCTCGATCACATAGGAGGAGCGATATCTTAGCCAGCAACTAAACATCAAAACTTTCATGTCAAAACACCAGAAAACAATTGATTCTAACATACATTTGGACTCAACATACATCTGAGTTCCTTGACGGTATTTTTTAAATAATATTGGGTGTTTAAAATCATAACCTTCTGGCTCTACAACCGAATTTTTTTACAAGGCTACCACGTCCCGTCGCTTTGCAACGGGGTTGTGGTAATTTTGTCTTTTATTCTAGGCAAACCGGGAGATAGAATGATAACAGGATGTCGCTTATTTCTATTTTTGGACCATACTATAAGAAATGTGGTTTGATCTCCTTATTGAAAGAAGATTTAAACACGGAATTATGTTTACACGCTTACCATATAAATTAAAAATAATAGTTTTCATGAAACAATGTTTAAAGAAGGTCAAAAATATTACTTCCAAAAATTAAATCTCGAAACAAAATATGTGATAAAAGTTTCAAAACAAATGCTTTTAGTAAAAATCAGTATTTTTCTTTGGAAATTTTTGTTTGAATTTGTCTTAATAAATGAAACACTAAATTATTCTTTTTTATAATAACTTTTCCTCAAAGATGCAAATAAAAACAAAATTTTTGCTACTTGTTTTTTCCCCGCCTGAAAACGAATGATTTATGACGCAGCGGATTAAGGAGTAAAAATACCTTGGATTATTTTATATGGCCGCATAAATTATGGAAGTACATACAAAATATTTATTTTTCAGTTATCACATCATGTCAGATTACGGAAGGGGGGGTCAGAAAAAGACGGGAGAGGAATCGAAATTCCTAAAAAGAAACTGTCGCTAAAAAAAAAAAAACAGAAAAGAAACAACAAGCAATGGGATATTAAAATAAAAGGCCTTGCCGCTGTCCTCAGAAAAACCTCGAAAAGGAATAAAAAATTGAGCCTTCCAAAAGAGGGAGAGGGACAAAAAAAAGGAAAAAGAAAATCCCTATCTAGGGAACCAGCTATTAGCAAAATGCCCGCCCTGTTTGGTAAGAAATGAAAATAAATGAACGTTCCAGTCGTGGGGGAACATGGGATATCTTTGGGGATAACAAATGGCTTTTCGTCGTGCTATGGACATGTCGATAGTACCACGTGATCAGGGCTGCCCACTGCCTGACCAATGAAAATGCTGCAGATTCTGCACAACAATGGATACCCTTTTCTTCAATAATTTTGATTTTTTTTTCGCACTCCACCCTGTGGCAGAAACCGATTTTTTTCTTCCCCACCCCCTCTTTTTCCCTGTTTTTTTTCCTTATGCCCCTCTCCCTCCGAATGTCTTTCTGATGAGGATTTTCCAGCGAAAGATTTTCAAATCTCCAGTCAATGCTTGGTTTCTATTATATATGCTCTTTTTTTCTCTCTCTCTCTTTCTTTGCTGCTGTTGCTGTTGTTGTTATTATTATTATTCTCCGTGGCATTGTATATATTTTTCTTTCTTTACTCTTGCGTCCCCTTTTTTTTTCTTTTTTCTTTTTCTTCACCCCTTTTCTCGGTGGTTTCTTTTCTTTCGAATGTTATGAGATGAAAATTTCGATGCTTTCTTTAACTCTCTCATTGAAGAACAGCAAGACAGAAAAAGATGGAAAAGAATAAAAAATAAAAGAGACCCTATATCGTGTTCTGGAGATAGAAAAAGTAGAGACTTTTTAGAGAAGGGAGAGGGGGAGGGGTGGAGAGAAAAAAAGAAAGGGGAAGAAAAAAAAAAGATGAGCCAAGAAGATGGGGAAGAAATAGAAATGCTTGCCAAATCCCGATGTTGCTCTCAACAAAGGAACAAAATATGGGAACACGTCAAGGAAAGGGCTTCAATCATGACCATATGCGCTGGCAAGAAACACCGCAGAAGGGTCAATCGCCTTTACCCTGCAGGGATATTCCGGAATTTTTTGCCCCTTTTTCCGCCCTCTTTCGTTACTTACGCATCAGGAATTCAGACGTGATATGCCATCTTGGATGAAGGGCAGATTTTTTTACATCTAGGAGATCACAAATATATCCACTTGAAGTGGAAAGAAATTTCAAATTCGGAAAGTTGGCCCATCAGATTTGTTGGGGAAATATAAATGGTCCTGTCAGGTTATTTCGCTTCCATTTTTTTCAGTGTGCCACTTTAATTGACCCATTTTGTTTCCAAAACATAAAAATAAACAATAAGAACAATCGACATGGAAAAAGTGTGTCAGTATTTGGGTATAGAGTTGTGCATTTGATATGTAACAATTTCAGCCTAATGTGAGTGTTAAAGTTAGAATACACTAAGCAAAGTTGTAGAGCGATCATATAGGTTGAATCGAAAACTAAAAACTCCTTCATGAATTTAAATTCTATTTAAGGTTTTACTTAACTGAAATTATTCGATTATCCAGATTAACCCGTAACTAGAGACATAAATTTCCTCCCGTACCCAGAGACATGGCATTTTCCATAGTGACTCTATTGTTATTTTTCTTTTTTACCTTTTGTAAACAGCATTGGAAGTTATTTTGGAAGCAAATTACATTCTGTAAATGATGCAGTTGCAAAAAATAGTAAATATATTAATATTAAAAATGTTAAATGTTACAATATTAAATGTTTGAAAGATTTTATAATAAAAATCTAAACAAGCTTTTAATGGGCATTTACTTTGTTTAGGTATTACGGAATTACACTAGCGTTAATAATCGTCAAAATTTAACAAACAAAAATGAAGAATATAATATTATTCAAAAAATATTTCTTTATTCATTTTGCATTATTCGAGTTATAAGAATTTTCAAAGCCTTAGTGTCAATGACTCCCTAAATAGCAACAAAAACTTTAAAAGAGAATAACTCGGTGACATGCACGTGTTCATACTTAGACATTTGTTAACATAATGCTGAAAGAACAATTTGAGGGTACTGAGGAGTTGATCGCATTCAAGGACAAAATATCATGTGAGGATCAGTACTAACGTATAACGCGGAGTCATTTTGACTCCGGTCTTCAGTTACGGGATAAAAAAAGTTTATACCTGAATATTCTGAAATATAAAACTTAAAAATTCGAATGATAAGAATGGAATTATAGTCATTAAAATTGCAATAATGAAAACATCTAGAAATTAGAAATTCATTCGAGTCATGCCATCTTACTATAAGATAAATTTGTTTACATCTTAAAAATCAAATATATATCAATTTCCGGTAGAAAGCAATTTTAAAAGCAAAAATGTAACCTATCATTTTTAGTAGGGGTGAACAGATTAAGCTGCTCTCTTTTCATTAATCCAAACAACACCCTGAGTAAAAGAGTAAAACTGCTAAATGTTTAACAAATTAAAAAATTTTAATAAATATTTCAGATACTCAATACAATAATTAAATTTTAAATAATAAGTTTTTTCAGTAATTAAGAAAAATTAAAAACTAATTAGACATTTTAAATTTACCCTTTAATTCTCGTGAAAAGTAATAAAAAGAGATCAAGTGCTAAAATTCGACGATACTCCTAAAATAAGAAAAAACAAAAACAAATTGTACAAAATAACCGCTTAAAAAAGAAATAAACAACATTTTTAGTGGGAACATAATCTAATGGTCATGGAATAATGAGTATCATGTTAATGCTGTATGCTATGACTTGTGAGTCGAAAGGAGTGCTATAGGAACAAATAATTCTTGCAAATATTGAAATGTTATCCTAAATTATGGATATAACTTAGTGTCCATTACAAAGTAATTTAATCAAATGAAACTATTCTTCATAACTATCTTTTTCTTAGCAACGTCTTTCTTTATATTCATTGCATACACGACTGAATATTTTGGAGTTGTAACACAAAAGGAGCTTATATTTCATATAGATAATTTTTTTATACCCCTAACTGTCTGTATACCAAACGAAAAAAAAATCCATGAATCATAATTTATGATCATTTATGATGAATGATCAGTCATTTTTTTTTTTTTGAAAAAAATCATTTTTTAACAAAGTCGTGTCAAATTCAAAGTTTTTAACATAATCGTATTGAATTTTAATTAATTTATATCACACATTGATGATATATTTGAATAACAGAGCATGATATTAGAATCAAAATTGGGGCATCAAAAATGTTCAAATGCTAGTTTTGGATAATATTTGATCAATTTTTAAAATTTCCATGCTATAAATACTCGCAATTATTGTGATTCATGTTTGCTAATTATTATCATTAGTCGTTTGTTTTTATTATTTATTATCGTTATTTGATTGTTATTTTATTCAATTTATTGACTTTCTTTTACTAAAATAAGGCGATTATTACATGGTATTACAAAATTTACCCACGTTCATATTATACTTAACTTTTTCAAGTTAATGAAGCAACTTTTACAATTTTTGAATGGAAAGATTTTGCAATACTTGAAATTATAACTTACTCTAGTTAATATCAATCATCATATGCTTTTTTATATAATTAACATGTTTGTCTAAATGGTGTATTTATTCCGTTATATTATATTTTAAAAGTAGAAAAAGAATTACTTTTATGACAAGCGATGGTCTTTCCTTTGTTAAAGGTTACAACATTTAGTAAAGAGACAAAAAATTCTCTTTACAGTCACTACTATCTTAATGCTATCTGCATTTTGATAGTGTCACCTGTACTTTTGCACCATATTTTGATGATGAATATATATATTTTTTTATTTTTATGAAAGTAGAAAATTTGTATAGATTTTTATTATTGTCATTTTTTTTACTTTTGTGCTTGATTTATGATATTTTTTATTTGACCGGTCAGATGGAACTTAAATTTGTTATATATCTGGAATTGGAATCACAAAATCGTATATCAAAAGAGCTAAAATGGAGGCTCAAATGATTGACAGATTTGGTTCTAAATTTGGCACATATTAAACTTACATTATTTAATCTGAACACAAAATTTTATTTACTTAATGCTTTTTGTTTTGTAGTAACAGCGTTAGCATTTATTTGGACAGTAGGAGAGAATTATCTGTTTTGAATGGATTTTCATCCAAAATGGATCATAAATCTGAAAATTTGGTGCAGTCAACTCAAAGAAAAATTCTTCAGCTGAAAGCATTTTCATCCAAAAAGAAACAAAATCTGAAAATTTGGTGTATTCAGTTCAAAGAAAAATGTCAACTGAAAGTATTTTCATCCAAAATGAAACAGAAATCTGAAAATTTGGTGCAGTCAGCTCAAAGAAAAATGCCAGCTGAAAACATTTTTGAGTTACCATGTTCACGGACAGATAAAAGGACACGACAGGTAAATACACTTTTTTCAAAAATGTGTTCTGATCTGAAATATAGAGATTCGTTAAAGATTATTTCAGATTTTTGATGATCAAAATTATGTCCCTTCGTATATGAGAAAATGGAATGCAGTGATGATTTTGAAAAAAATTAGATCATAACTTAAAAATCTGTACATAATATAAATTTACGATCTCTGAAAGCTTAAATTAGATTTTATTTTTCAAAATAAGAGAACAAAGCATTTCTAAAGTGTAAAAATTGGCGATGTAGGAAAATCAATAGAAATGTGCATGATTTCAAACGGCTGTTAATGTAAAATTGATAGTAAACATTATTTATTACAATGCTCATACAAGAATAAAAGATATCTAATGTTTCGAAAAAAATTCTTTTAGTCATAAGTCACCCAAAATATATATATATATGCTTGTCTCTAAAACCAAAGAACAAACTCAGTTTTTGCTCAATCTTAAGGATTTTTTCTATATGTGCTCTTTAAGGTAAGGATAAAGTCCAGCAGTTAAGTAATTTTAATTATTAATGATTGATTTTAATCTATAAATTAAAAATCAAATAAGTTTTTTTGGTATTTTTCAGTTATAATTTAACAAAATTTTATCACCACAAATCTTTTATCATTGTTATTATTTTAAAATTCAGAAATATATAATTTTAATCTTGTCAATTATATTTCTATATAGTACTTTTCTCTAATTTTAATAATTTTTTAAATTTTAAACATGTGTACACTTTTTTTAGAATTATTGCGAATTGATTTTAATGTTTTATTAAAACATTTAATCGAACTTTTTTTGCCAATATCAGAATTAAGATGAAAAAAAGAAGATATTTTCTTTGAATATTAACTTCAACTATTTTCTTTTTGGTTTTACTTTACATTTCTTATTTGCATGTACATTTCTTATTTGGATATCAGTATATTATTTGAAATATACTGATATCCAAAAAGTCATATTATTCTGTTTTATTAAACAGAAAGAGGGAATTTTAAATTAATGCGATTCACATTATCAACCAAAAGAACTGATATTCCTGGAGAAAATGCTAGTTTTCAGAGGCAGCATTTATAAGTTAAAATTAATATAAGAAATTGTTTAAATTATTTTTTATACAATATGTGTTATCTATAATTTGAGTGTTTGAAACTACCAGGAAATTTTTATTTCTAATTTAATGTGAAATTGAAGTTTTGTGACAAAATTTCAAAACAAAATACTCATAATATTTTTTAAAAAATAAAATAAAATTATAAACTACAAATTTCTACTTTTAAAATCATTTGTAACAAAAATAAAACTTATTATCTTTTTAGGTTCCGTAAATGTTAACTAATATTTCAATCAAACATCGCAAATTATTTAAAGAGAAAGCATTAGTGATTCGGTAAATTTTAGAACATGGTAGTATCGGTTTACATATATTTTCTATTACAGATTGTTACATATTTAAATATCTTTAGACATTTAGAAGTGAAATTTTCACTCAGTGGCAAAATGAATATAATAATGTTTCTAAAATAACAAAATGCAGAGGATGCATATAGATATGGCTTGGTAAATTCTGGCAAAATATTTATTCAAAAATCTATGTTGAGCAGAACAAAGCATCTTGTCCAGAATCAGTTAGGAAAGTAATTGTCCTTTAGAACAGTTGTTGTCATCTTAAAAGAATTTCTGTTCTCTGACAGCTGTTTCTGTTTGTAGGAAATGCCATTCGTAAAGTGAGAAATCACTTAACATAATTAGTATGTGCGAAGCACTTTCCCTCTGCAAATTTATTTATACTTTTGTGGGTGCAATTTGCATTTATAAAAGACCATATCAGAGATATTTTAGGTCCCTCAATCTCTGTGCCTTATGAATACGAACTGGAGTGAAATCATTTCTTGACATTCAACAGCGTTTTCTGGTCTAAACAATTTCAAAACCATTGAATTTTATTTAAATTCTTAAAGAGTTCCTTTAGTTAAAATAGTTCTTTTTTTAAAAATCAAAATACTAATTAACATTTTTGAGTTAATAAACTGAGTTTATTCAACTTTTGATTTATGTTTTTAAAATGTCTTTTCAGTTTGCTAATTTGATAAAAATTGTATTCAGTAAAAGCATTGCTTCTCAAGAAGAAAAAGAAGTTTAAAGGAAAAAAATTTAATTGTGCAGAAACGAAATAGGTCTCTTAAACGAGAACTAAGAAATCTAAAAAAAAACATTCATATATTTCATTTGTAACAATGGTATTTGTTCCAAATTTAAACAAATTGAACTTAATAAGGGAAACTTAAAAAATACAAGTTAGGAACCATTTTAAATCTAAATTAACTTATTTATTTGGGAACATGGCAAAATAATCTTTGGGGAAAATATTATTAACAAAAAACATTGCAAAAATTTGACAAATTATGAACAAAAATGGAATCAGAAATGTAAGAATCCTATTTGGCACAATTTTCCGTTTATTTAGATATGCCAATAATTGTATTCCCGTGAAACATGCTTGAAAGACATAAAATGTTTTTATTTGATACATAATTTTTTTTAAATTAGAAATATATATTTTTACATTCTTATATATAAATACAGAAAAAAAAACCTGTAGATTTTTTTTTTCATTTCTATTCTAATAATGTCAAACATATAAAAGAATATGCAATCTTCAAAATCTGGTTTAGCAACTGTCTGTTGTAAATATTTTCTATGTTTGATTTATAAATAAAGATTTATCCAGATTTATAAGTGGGTACAGTTCGAAATAACCAAAAAATTTAAAAATTTCATCATAAAAATCTTTACACCTATTCAGAATTTAATACGAACTAACAATTTTAATGTAAAAGATGCACGATTTCAATTTGTAAATGTTTTTAGTTATTAATATTTATTTTCATATCTAATAAATTGAAATTCTTTCCCAATTGCTATAATTCTGTTTAACTTCAAATCGCTTGTATTAAAACAAAAGAAATTTTCTATCTACAATAAATTTCATTAAATAACTTCATTTCATATATATGAATAAAATAATGTTATTAAAAGGTTTTCAAATTTATAATAGAATTTTTCCTCCAAATTGTAATAATTGAGAAAGTTATACAATGAATAATATCAAAACTGCACTCTAACTTATCTTGAAATTTTGCTTTCCAAATCATAATAATTCCCTTTGACCTCAAGCAGCTTGTATTTCCTTTTCCAATATAACGAAGAGGGTAACATGTTCTACTGAACAAGCACACTCGACAGTTTTTTCTACAGGAACTTTCAGAATCATGCAAAATGCCTACCAAACAGTTTTTTTTCGCAAACTTTCACCTTTCCATCAACGACCTTACGTCTGTTTCCTGTGCCCTCCATGAGGCTTGCACAAACTACCCTTTCCCAATTGGGTAACATGCCCGTTTCACTCTTTCTTTAGGGAGGCAAAGGGCTGCGAGTCCCTATTCATAGAAAGGGGTAGGGTAACGAAACACTTGAAATATCCTTTTAAAAAGCTGTTGGGTTTTTTTGTTAGTCAAAAGTTCAGTAACCTACTGTGACTTTGAACTGTTGGGTGAACTTTTGATGAATCAGAGCTCGAACGTAACAGCGTCAGTTCAAAAACGTTAATTTCGATCAAATTGAATTTAATTCATTGGCATTAGAAATGAGTTAACAGAGAAAATGTATTGATCTATTTACTGCTTTACTATTGTGAGAATGTTAGGTATTTCTTATCAATTGAGAAAAGAATTTTTATTATTTAATATTAAGGTCGTTGACCTCTAGTTAATGTTAGTTAGATTGAAATTAAAATTTTTAAATTCAAATTGGTAATAGATTAATAAGAAAAGGGAATAAAATCTGTTGTACTTTATTTTAAAAGGTTAGTGAAGATTCAGCAAGAAAGTATTTGGAAGATGGTTTCTACTAGTTAAGGTTAAGGTCATTGACCTAATCGCAACGTATATATAAAGTTAATTTGCTTAAAATTTCATATCTTGATTTTACTTATGGATTTAAGAAAGAGAGTAACCCATAAATGTCATTTTTTGTATTAAAAACTTTTAAATTTTAAATATTTTTACAAATTCTTGTGAAATTTTTATTCTAGTTAAACAACTAAGGTCATTGACCTGCAATTGTTTCTCTTTAAATTCGTGTTTCTATCTAAAAAGTCAAAGATATTGATTTTTATAGGTTCTGATGCTTTATTGAATATTATGAAATACTTTTTTCAACTCAGAATTTTTAGAACATACAGTGTTAAAGAAAAACTTTTTTTAAATAATAGATTCATATTTTGTAAAAAAATGAAACAAATTAAATATTTTAAAGCATATTTTAACTTTGAAAGTTCTGAACACTTGAAAAAAGACATTAAAAAACTTCTTCAAGTTTATTTTTTATTAATTTTGGATGAGATTCTTTTTTTTACTTAACAGCTATTTGGAAAAGAATTTTTGTAGTTAGTGAAGAGAAATTCAATGAAAGACAGCAACTATGGTAAGATCTAATTTCATATTTACTGTTTGAAGAATTAAAATGCATTTTATTTAGATTTATGTACTAATGTTAAATAGGAATTGTGAATACATATATTAATTATATATTGCGAATATGTATATTAAAATTATATATTTTAGTAGCTAATTATTTTCAGAAATCTTTTTATTGCGAATTTAAAAAATTAGCGTGAATTGCGTAGAAAATTTTTTAATTGTAAAGTAAAAGCACAAGAGTCTGAATGGATCTACAATTTTCCATTAATTATTAATTAAACTTACACTTTATTTAAAATTCTTGAGGAAAGAAACAATATTAATTTAAAAAATCAAGATCATTTACCTACAGTTCCTTAAATTTTAGATTTTTTAATGAATTCAAAAATGTTTGTGAATTTATATAAAGTTATTAATCTTTTTTTGGCACTTTGTTTTCAACTTAATATTTACCAATAAGTAATACTGTGACTTTGACGTCCCGTGAAATCAAAATAATTTAAATAACAATTAAGAAGTAATTCAAATATAAAGATCTTAAAATATGTAAAATAATGTTAGTAAATAAAAGTTTCTAGTTTTAATCATAAGTAATTAATAATATTTTTCATGCTAGATGAATTCCTGGAAGAAAATATTTACTGACGAGGAAAGATCAAGTCATTTGTTTGTAAAAAGATTATCAGTAATTTCTTAATTATTGGCCATCTATTTATCTGCTTTACTTATTTAATAATTTATGTTATTTAATTTGACGGTTTATAATTTAAGAATTTTAATTTCCGGGAATAGAAATGATAGTTAATGGAGCAGAATAAACATAAGAATACTTATAACACAAACATTTTGTGATATTAAAAAGAAGAAGTATCGTTCTTTAGACCAAAGATTATAAAATTACTTAAAATATAAAGGTAAGTAAATGCAGATAATAATTACTTTTTAAGTTTTATATCAACAAAAAGTGGCAACTGCCTTTTAATTAATGATTCTTAAGAGTTTCTTCTACTGATTAAGAAAACTGGGGTCATTGACCTATTACTGCTTTAATATAAACTTTATATTTATTGGTTTAAAAATAATTGTATAGTTTTTTACATTAATGTTCTGTTTGGAGGAGATTAATGAAATTCATCAATTAAAAAAGATAAAATAAAAGCTGTGAGATGAAAGATCAACAAATAATTTTTTAATAAATGAAAATTTAGGCTTTCTGTAAATTAATAAATAATTCAATTAAAATTTTAAGATTAGAAACTAAGGCAAAATTGTTTTCAGAATGAAAAATATTATAACACTAGTAAAGTAATTCAAATTATTTGAGTACTAAAAGTATATTTATAGTTGCTACCAATATAAAACTGCTAAAAGTTAGAAATTGGGTAAAAATAGATAACAAATTAGACAAAAATTTCAAAAAACTAAAAAATAATGTCAATGAATTTTTCGCATTCTTTTAAAAATCTTTTTAAATGCGTTAAATCCCGTCTCTATTAGGAAAAAAACACAATTTTTCCTCAAAAGATTTTAGACGTATGAAGATCATTATACGTATCCGATTGCAAAATTCAGAAATGGAATATTCATTTGCTGCGAATGTTAGTTGCCATCTCACAGTTTCAAAGATTTTTTTTAAAATTTATTTTGATATATATTGGCTGTAACTTTTAAATTCAAAATTATTATCTTGCAATTTTATTATTACCTTATTATATTATGTAATGTTATTTTAGCCATAAACGTATCAATATTAATCTAAATTCAAGAATATTAGATTTTAAGAGTTCATTTTTTAAAGCTAATCATTGTTTCTTTTGCTTTCATAGATATATAGCAATTAATATTTTGCATGAACTCTGCCATAAGCATTAATAATGTGACAATGTTTCATGATTAATATGAAAATTCATATTTTAAAATACACAATTTTTTTAATCAACGTAATGCATTTAGTTATTTGTTATAATAAAAATAATCAAATTTATTATTAATTACTAAATTAGCTTCAATGGCATCATCTTAATTAACTGCATCCTATATATATGGTCTTGCTTTTTGGTGTATATTACGTCGAAACATGAATTCATTGGATACTCAACCATTACCCGGACGCCAGCGAAAAATTGTCAAAGATATTTGGCGGAATTCTACATTATTTGGCTGTTTTTTGCTTTAGAATCACTATTTGAAATTTGGCGTAATTCTACATTATTTGGCGATTTTTCACTGGCGTCCGGCTAACGGAAAGGTGCTATACATTAAAATATAAATATAATTATTCCTTGGGAGATAAATTTGGCTAAAACGAACAAATAACAATTTTTATGATGAATGACTAGTTAAATGATTTTACTGCCAATTAAAATGATTTTATTCAAATGGTTTTAGTGTAAATTAAAATGATTTCAGTGTCATTTTTTGGCGGCTAGCTTCTGATGCCAAATTCATGATTAAAATCAGAACAGAATGTGCAGGAACTGAAACCTAACTTTGAATATTACAGTGAGATAAGAGTTTTAAAAAATGAGCAAATAATGATTATTCCACCCATTTCAGAAGAAGGAAAGGAATAATCATTAAGCTAACTGTCGGCATCTTAAAGGGTTTCTCTCTACAAATTCTTATTCTCGAAATTTCTCCAACACTTCCTACTCTTTCTCATCAGGATTAGGAGGAAATCATGTCAAAAGTAGATAGAAATAAAAATAACAGCATTTTCAGCGAAAATTCCTCATTAAGAACAAAGTTACATTCCTTGATCAGAGCATCCCACCCTATCTCGCATCCTCTTTCATTCCACACTAATCCGCATCCTCTTACATCCCTAATCTACATCCGGAATGGACTGGCAGCGCCACCTGGTGAGGTTTGGAGAACTAACTCATTATGCATCGAACTAAGAATAAAAATCTTCTCTTCATTCACTCACTCGCTCTCTGATTTATCGAATTACCGGCAGTAATAACAACACAGCGTCGAACAAGTAATTAAAAAGCGATAAAAAAAACTGGCTCGCCTCCTTTTGCTAGTATTTGATGGATAGGAGTCTGAAAGATTTAAAAGATCGGCCCGTAAATTTGCGGAAGCGTGTAGCGTGTTATTGTAGTCATCTCTTTGTGATAAAGTGTTATCTGTTGTTTTATCGGATGATTAGAATCGAATTATGAATGCATTTTAGTATTAAAATAAAATTCCTTGCTTATTATTTATTGTCTTGTTCTATATAAAGCATTTTCGCCGATTCTATTCAATGAAAACGGGAGGGAAAATAGCTTTGAATTGCTATGAATAAGATTTAGATATTTAATTCTTGTTGACAGAATTTTCGAACAAAATAAATTATAATGGAATTTAATTAGGAAAATACCAATTCAAATTTTGAATTATGCCATATTTTTATTTTATAATGCGGCATGAATTTTGAAAAAAAAATTATTTTATTATTCATAATCTTATTTTAATAAATTTAAAATTACTTTAATGTTTTTTCTTACTTTAACTTAATTTTTTTAGTTTTAAATTATTTAAATGATATAAAATTGAATGAGTTAAAAATTTTATTTAGTCCAAAATGTTACCTGAAATTAATATTAATTAACAAATAGTTGTTGCTACTAATGGCAGATGTCATGGACAAGTGCGCTGATGGTCGTCAGTGATTTTAAGCCAAATGAGCGTTTCTTGTTTTTGAAGTAGTGCCCTCTAGGACTAGAGTACGACTTAGATACACGCTCATCACTGCCGCTTTTACAGCCCCTTTTTGCAGGAGGACACATTCATACATTTCACAGATAGTAAACAAAAGAACAATCATGCCTTAACTGGGACTCGAACACTGGACACCCAACTCACCAGAACGCCGGAATAAAGGTTGTTAATATAACTTATAGCATTTCCTAATTGATAAGTTTACGTAATTAATTTTGTATTAGTTAGAAAATAAAAACAACCTTTTGGCTAGAAATGAGAAGCGAAACACATAATTGACTCATTTTCAAAAAATTTCTGATTACTCTTCTTAATATTTTAGTTTATAAATGAGCGAGAATGCAATAATTTAAATTTGTGAAATTATTATTACAAATCATTCTACTAGTTACAGAAAATTTGTCAATATATAAATCAATTAAACATGATAATGCATCAATTTCCAAAAATAATTTTTTAATGCAAATTCTCGATTATAAAGCAAATGTAAGTAATTATACCTTCTGAAATGTTTTATTGCGATCTTTATTTCAAGTATTGGAGAATCATTAAAATCCTTAAAATTGCGTTTACTAATTATAAAATAATTTATTTGTAAATCTACAAAAAAAAAGTATTTCAAGAGAAATTTTCCTTCACCCTAAAAAATTGCGCACCTTTGTAACAGAATGATATATGAATTAAAATTTTATTAATTTTTTTTATGTTCAAACATACAAAATTAATATTCGGTCATCTGTATTTAAAAAATAATAAATGGAGCAAAATTGTGATTTATTTTTTAATTAAAATTTTCACACATATAAAAAACATAACTTTAAAAAAAACTGTTACACTACGCCTTCATCTAAAAATAAATTTTCTAATGGATTTTTTACTGCGTTTTATCGGGAGGGGGTGTTGTATTCATGATAAATAATACATGATAAATAATAATATACATGAAAAAAATTATTATTTTTTAAAAATCACAGAAACAGTTATTTAATATTAACGATCATATCCCTTCATAATAAATAAGTACTATTTCAAAATGGAAAGTAATCATATGATCAGAAGAAATGGCATTTAAATTTTTGAATACCATGGTATTGGAAAAGTATATGAATGAAACATTTTGGAACACTGTTTCAGAATTTTTGTTTTCTTAGAATACAACTTTTTTTTAGATACAAATATAGCTTCCTTAAGAAAAACCTTAATTATTTTAATTATTCAAATAAATGACAATTTCGTAATTAGAACTAATTTAAACAATTAATTTTTAATCTACTAATCATTTTTTATTAATTCCATTTACTATAATTGCTTCAGAATTATTATGATTAATTTTTTATCTTCTTGCATCAAGATATTGTAAAAATTTTCATAGATTGAAATATGTATTATTGTCGAAATTTTGCCTTTATTAATACATTTTTTTCATATTTTTTGATAATTTCTTTTCAAAATGAATTTATCAATATTTGTTTGAAAATGTTCAACAAAATTTTATTGAATAAGGGTTTATATATGAGGGTTATATTACCTTGTCATTTACAAATACAACCATAATATCTCTTAAGCATTACCACTTATTTTCAATTTCAAAGTGCTTTAAAAGGGAAAAACAATTATATTTCTCCCAACCAATAAAACTAGTTCTGAATTTTCCACATCTGGGAAGATCAAGAAATAACATGCGTAAGTATAACGCAATAAATAAAAGACACAATAACTTTTTACTGGTTATTGTAAAAATTGAATAATTGAGAAAAATTGTGTTACTTTTTTAGTTGCTTTGTAAAATTGAGATGAATAGAGTTACTTTCAAAGCAACGACTATCCTATTGATACATATTTGAAACTATGTGAATTGATGGTTGATACAATTTTATCACAAAAACATCAATAAAAAATTTTTTATCAGACAATATCATACAAATCTACTTTTATTTATATATGAAAGACAAAGGAATTTGGATTTTCAAAACTTTTATTCCAGAATTTTTGAAAAAGTAAAGGAAAGGGATGAAATAATAAAATAAAATAAAAAAAACTTGTTTCAGAGAATCCATTATGCAAAGGCTTTCTATTCAGAGCAACCAAATAGATGATCCCAAAACTATAACAGAAAACAAATCTCAAATCCATCCTTTAGGAAAAATCTTGTTTTTATTCTATATTTTATTCCTCAAAAATCGTACATCCCTCCAGTTCCTCTGCAATAAAACATTATCAGTCGCATGAGACCAAAACCCCTACTTCATTGATTGCCCACTAAAAATTCTAAGGAGATCAAACAACCGTCAATAGATATCCGATGCACAAGAACTCTAAGAGAAGTTATTCATAAAACATGCATCTAACGAGGCGGATAGCTATCGTATAAAATCGAGATGGACGAATTATACACTCGATATTTTAGCGGGCAAACATGCGGTATGGCAACGTCAAATGCACAGTAGCTCTTTGCGATTGTTTATTTGGTTAAAAGCCATTTTTGAATGGCATTTGCTTAAGGTAAACTGAGGTTCATGTCCCAGTTGGTGTATACTTCTTCTCAAAAGCTATAGAAACTCCTTTTTTTTATTCCCTTTTCTACAACCAAGAGTTTGTTAAAGGGAAAGTTTTATCTGCTTAAAAGCTTGACTCAGTATACTCATCGGCTTAAGTGCTTTTATTTCATTTATTTCAAATTACTGAGCAAAGAATTGGAACGAAAAGGTATCTAGGATAAAAAATAAAAAAGACTGTAAGATTCTTTGGCAAACAAAAATGCAAATTAGTTGTAGTAAAAGGTTTAATTTCTTAATAGCTCAATGAAGAATTAAAAATTAAAGGAGGAATTATTACTTTTTCTGGTTTGATACTTTCGGCTTCTAGTTCATGACTTAGGAAATGAGCATACTAATTAAATTGAATCCCAAACTGTATCACTTTTATAGACATTGCTCCTTCTTGCATTAAATTGCAACAATAATTTATTAAATTCTGCTGATTTACGTAAACCTTTGAAGTATCTTAGATTACTTGGCATTTTTCAAATGTGATGAGAAAATGAGCTCCAAATTTATTGTAAATTCATTCATTTGAGCTAAAACCTTATTAATTAGGTATAATTTATTAAATTCTACTGATTAGTATAAAAGGCTTACATGTTTGAATATCTTGAAATATTTTACATCCGTTCAAATGTGACAAGAAAATAAATTTCAAGTATTCTACTGCATTTAAAACATTATTGAAATCTGTTAAGGCACAAAGCAAAAAATAAAAACACTATTAGATTAATTTTTAAAAAATTAGTTAGCAAATTAAATTTTTGATACACAATAGAATGTATTTTCTAAAATATTTACTTAATCAATGGATTATTTCAAGCTAGTCTTAATCAAGGAAAATTTAAAAGATCAAAGAAAAGAAATCGTCATTAATTGATTTTAAAAACATTAAAAGCAATAAAAGGACTTAAATTTTTAAATCCCTAGAGATTACTTAAATACGTTTAATATTTATTAAATTTTTTTCTTTAAATTTTCTATTATTTTTTATGCAAATTAATTCAAATGCGAAATTTTCGATTGATTATTTATTTATTCAATACTAATGTGGGCAATATGTATATGTCATAAATCTGAACAATTTATTATTTTATAAAAACTTGTCAGTCTGTAAATAAAGAGCATGAAAAGGTGATTTTATAACAACATAGATAATAATACTTTGGTGTTACCAATAAAAATTCAGAAAATCTATAACATCATTCACTGAAAGCTAGAATAAATTAAGAATGAATGAGTTCTAATAAGTGAATTTGCTTTAACTATGTATATAATCTAAATGAAAAAGAATTCGGGAGGAAATATACAAAAGCTTCAGTGTAAAAGAATTCACATTCTTATTAAAAATAAAATCCCATATCGTGTGAATTAATTTTGTTTGGAAGAAACACTAAGCCGATTTGAATATTCTTGTTTTATTGTTACTTTGATGAAATTATTTGAAACTCCTATGAATCCATTTGCAGTTAAAATATTGTACGTTTTTCAATGTTTTCAAGACATCAACTATTTCGTTTAAATTATAAATTCAAATTACTTTTTAAATATAATATGCCTTAAATTAACTTAATTTTTATAATTTGTGCTATACATTTTACATTAGCGTATTTATTTATTATAAGTTTATATGCCTTCACTTTTATGTTAGGAAAGAATAACTTGATTAAATAATATCAGCAGAAAAGGCGTATCTAAAAAATGACAGGAAAATTAGGCATTATTCAGAGTTATTTAGGCTTAATTTGAGTATCAAGTTAAAATGATACATTTTCAAAAGCGGGTTTCTAGAGATACTCATTTCTCCAAATGATTTTATAATTTTTTAGACTGAAGCTGACACAAAATGAAATTTTTAAAAACATTTTAATCAATTTTGCTAGTTCTTTTACTTTCTATCAGAAGATAATGAATTCAACAAGCTTTTAAATAAATTTTTGGATTTTTTTTAAAGATACAAATAACAACAACAAATATTAACTTTTATATCAAAAAACAGTAACAAACACTAACATATGTTTGTAAATAAGGAATAAATTAAAATATAGAAAAATGAGGATGAAATATTTTGAAAATAAATTTTGAATGAAAAATTAAATGCATTTGAATACGCATTTTTATAAAAAATATATATATTATATTACATTTTTATTGCAATTTTTACTATTTTTAAATTTTTACTATTAATGATTTCAACAATGCAATAATAGTGGATATTTAAAATTAAATTTGTCAAAAAATTACATGCATACCTCAATGCGAGAGTGTCATATTTTTATGTACATTCAAATAAATACATTCCAAAGAAACTGAAATTTATTTTAATGCATTAGAAATTTTCATTGATTGATTTTTGAAATTATTCATCTTAAAACATAACGTATGAAGCAGAATGACTATGGGTTAAATATCTATTAATTGATTGATTTCAAAATCAGCATAGAAGTTGAAATCAGTAATTGTATATGTAAATGCTCAAAAAAAAAAAGACTTTGCAATTATACAGAAATATTTCATTATTTCTTAGTCTTGTTATCTGATTGTTTCATTGGATGACAATTTGAATTTTCAAAGAAATTTTATGGTTTAAGATAAAGATTTAGATAGACAAAAAATTTTGATAGCTTAAAAATTAAAAGCAAATAACACATTTGATAAAATTTTAACAATTAAAATATTATTGTGGATAAATCAAATATATCTAAATAAATTTTGTTAGGCTATAGAATAAAATAATAATAATACAGGGGTTAATAAAACATTATAATAGCTACTGTATTTATTTAAATACATAATTTAGGCTTTAGCTATTCCATAATTTTGCTATTCATTGATGATATTAATTTCGAATACATTCATAGCTTATACTTAAAACTAGTAATTGATAAAAAGTTTCATATTCATCGAAAAAACTTTTTAGATGATTCCTTTGAAATAATATAAAAACTATACGAGGAGAAAAAATGAATATTAATTAATTTCCTAATTTTATTGCCTGCACATAATTTATAAGTTTGAGCAATTATAAAAGCTCAAGAAATATCAAACAAAATTTAAAAAAATTCTACGATTCTAAATTATTGTCATCACCTATTTGAAACAAAATTTTTAGTAAAAAGTTTATTTGGATGTGATGTTTGGAAAAAAATTCTTATATATTACAGGAAATTTTAGAAATTTATTATATTAATATAATAATAATAATGTTTTTCATACAAAAAAAATGTACTAAAGATAAATTTCTCAACTTAAGCGATCTGAATAAAAACAAAAATAAAATCTTTAGCTTAAAAAAAATTCTTCCAATTTTTTTGCTGTAATTAGATAAAAGGATTTCATAAACAGAATGAAATTAAAAAAATTAACTTTTTTATTAGTAATTTTTAGGTTTAAATAATAAATTTTTATGCTGTTCAACTCTTATTATGCTTACAGATTAAAAAAATAGCGTCATTATGATATGAATTTTATAAAGCACAGGAATCATAAATGACATGAGAATAATAGAATTATTTATAAAAAGCTTTTTAAAATAACATAAGGGTTTTTTTTAACTTTCTAAAATTTTATATTTTTAAAGAATGCTTTGTGTTTAATCCAGAAGTTTTCTGAATTATTTCAAAGCAGAAAAATATCTATGAAACTAATTAAAATAATCAACTAAAGATTGTTGTGAAATTGATATTATTCTTTTAATATCTACAAAAAATTAATTGAAATTTAAAACTGATTTAATTTAGGAAAGGAAATTAATTGAAATACAACAAAAAAAAAACAAATTTAATTATATCTAAAAGAATTTTTTTTTTTTGAAATTGTCTTTTACTCATAATATGTATAAATATTTTCTTCACAAATAATAGTTCATAACAGAAAAATAGAGTTGTATTATGATTAAGATAATCAATCAATTAAAAGAGAAAAATATATTTTATACTTATTTTAATATTGATTATATAAATACAATCTGCAGGTGAAAATCATTTTTAATTTTCTTAATTTTATAACATTTTAAACTTTAGTTAAGTTAAATTATTTTCATTAATTAAAAGAATTAAATAAAGATTATTTTTGGCATTGATATTGTTCTTTCAATCTCTACAAAAAATTAATTGAAATTTAAAACTGATTTAATTTAGGAAAGGAAATTAATTGAAATGCAACAAAAACAAAACAAATTTAATTATATCTAAAAAAGTTTTTTTTTTTTGAAATTGTCTTTTACTCACAGTATATATAAATATTGTCTTAACAAATAATAATTCATAGCAGAAAAATAGAGTTATATTATGATTAAGATAATCAATCAATTAAAAGAAAGAAAATAATTTTTTATACTTATTTTAATATTGATGATATAAATATAATCTGAAGAATATCATTTTTAATTTTCATTATTTTACAACATTTTAAACTTTATTTAAGTTAAATTATTTTCATATAAGAAGTGAAGATTTTCTAAGAAAAATATATTTTAAAGGATACAAAGTTATTAAAAATTAACAAAGACATTGTTAATTTCATTAAATTTATATTTATACTAAGAAAATATAAGAACAAGTTAATTCTATACTGAACCAAACTCGTACGGTAAAAACTAATGAAAGAGCTAAAAATTTAATTAACATGTATTATTAATTTCACATATTTTGATTTATTATAATAAAAGAGAAATTTTATAAGATATTTATTTTAAAGAATATACACTAACTAACACTTATCTTTGTGCCATTCTCATTCGTTATAATAATTAAATTTTCAAAAAAATACATATTAATTTTCGAGCTGAGAAAACTATGTGTTATCAACAAACGATAAAAAATAATTTTGCGAAGAAATTACTGTAAAAAAAAACATTCTTTAACTAACTTTTATTTGACGCTATACTCGCACGCTAAATTAATTAATCATTCAAAAAATACATATTTAATCTGTAAGCTGAGCTGAAGTTTATTATGTGTTCACAACATCCGATAAACTCTGTCGGCAAATCCCCTATGTAGGATCAGAGCATTTTCCACCGTGATTTGTTTACCCTACCAATTCTCCCTTTTAAGACGAGCTAAGCCTACTTCTTAGTGTTCTGCATTAACGATAGACCCACCTAGCAAGATGGCAGCCGAGAATTCCTCCTTAGTATCGATTAGAGAGGCCAGAGCTTGTATTTAAACGAAAATAATTACTAGAATTTTTTTGCGCATGTGCGATGGAGGGGAGGACTTCGGAAAAATCGACCCCTTTTCGCAATACGCATTCGAATTCAACTGCTGACCACTGGGGGCCAGTCGAGGGGACGTATAATTCCGTCGCCAATGGCTATTCTGCTTAGATCGAAGCTAGGTAAAAGGCTTACCTCGTTTTTTTCGGGATCAGGAATTCGGGAAACCCGGAAATTCGGGATCGGGAGCCGGAGCTCGTGCAGGTCGATGTTAACCCTGATTGGAAGACTGGAAGAAAATGAAGACTCCAGCAACTCATTACGCATGCTGCAGCCGGTGTTAAAGGAAATTCCTCTTTTTTTTTTCTTTGCCTTTTTATTATTTTCTTTATTATTTTTCGTTCTTTTATTAACACTTCTTTTCTTTTTTTTATTTATTTTTTTGCTCGTTCTTCTTCTTTTTCGCATCGCGTTCGAATCGTTTAAAAGAGCATGGTTTTAAGTTTCCGGATGAAGAACTGGAGGTGGTTCGATAATTGTACATTAAGACGCGGGATTTAAATGTGTGGTTTTTTTTTATTATTCAGCTTTTGTTGTTTACTCTTCTGTTTACTTGAATCCGATATGAATTCCGGCGCGTGTTCAAAGGCAACTGTTTCTGTATCGATGGGGTTTGAGAGGAGCTTTTTGCCTCAATTTTACGGCATGTCGCCTTAAATTGCTTTTATGTTTGATTTCTTTTGTTGAAATTCTTTTTTTTAGATTGATATGCTTCATTGAATTTAAGTAAATCAATAAAAGAATAAAATGGAGTTTACATAAATCTTACAATAAAATATTTAGACAATTTTTTCGCATAAATAACTTAAGATCTAAACGCCATCACTGATTCAGATATCATTGAAAAGTGTAAATTAACACCTTTTTTTTTACTATAATACAGTCCAGATTAAAATAGTTTCACTAAATAATGCAGATTTTTACGTCTAAAAACGTTAACTGCCATAGTATTTTACAATAATAATATCAAAATCTAAACGTTTATTAAAAAATATGTATTTAATAAAAAATATTCATAAAAGTTTGCATATTTCCTAAAATAATATCTTATGAAACATTATTAATAATATATGCAAATCTTTATGAGCCAGTGTAAATATTCTCCTCCACCTCATTGCAAACTACGTGATGACCTTGAATTACTTACAAAACAAAGAAATAATAATAGCATATTTTTGCCGGCGTCCTCGCATAGGGGTAGTGTGCTTTCCTCGTGATCTGGGGTCTTCCTCGTTACCTGTTAGATGTGTGAATGCGTCCCCTGTAAAAAGGGGCTGTTCAAGCGAATGTGATGAGTGGTAGTAAAAGTCATACTCTTGGGCCTAGTTGGTGCTATTTCAAAACAAGAGATGCTTATTAGGCTTAAATCGCCGACTGCGTCAGTCAGCTTGCCCACGGCAAGTGCCATAAAAAACAACTCAACACTTATTTCTTTTTGATACTTTCAAAGAATCTATTTATGTTTCTTAAAAGAATTGATATCTTGATATCAAAGCATTCATCATGAAACGAACGGATGTAATGGCAATTCGGTCTATTTGAAAGAATTTCCTAGTGTATTTTAAAGACAGCTCATTCTCTCACACAATAACAGTTAAATTTATTCCGAAATTATATTTTAAACAGTCGGTTGCATTTTGAGAAGTAATGATCTCCAAAAAAATATTATTTTTGAAGTTAGAATGAATTTTATCGATGAAAATTACTTAGAATTAAAAAAATAATAATAATTTCTTTTAGAATTCAATTTTTAAAATTACATTGGAGTTATAATGTAATAAATATATGAGGATTTAATTTGTGACACACTCACACACACAGACACATAGACACACATACACACACGTTTCTAAAGAAATTCAAATTTTTTGAAGAAACAGATATTTTTAAATAAAATATTTCAAAGAAAGATAAAAAAAATAAAAACAAATATTTACAAAACTATAACAAATTAGAAAACAGGCAAGATGATGCCTGTTTTAAAGCGATGTAACATTTAAATTGCATTTGGGATTGTTAGAAAAATTGCGAGTTTATGCTGTCTTATCATTCGTTATATAAAATTATCTATCCCAAACAGAAGCGTACAAATATACACAAAAATATTCCCTTAATGTGATTGTTACAGCTTGCAAATCTCACAGCTTTGAAACAGAGAATAGTCCGATCTGTCATTTTCAACCAGCGATTGAAATTCATGCAATTTTTAGATTTATTTGTAATCTGAGAGTTATTTTTCAATGGAAAAGGTTTTATAGTTTTCATATTCTTTTATCAGGTCCAGAGCGATGTGTATTGTTTCAATAGAGTTGCTATATTGCCAAGTTGGCAGAAATAATTTTAACAGTCATACGTTATAACATGCTATAAAATTTAGAAAAGATGTATTATTGGGTGCTCAAGACAAAATTTTGAACCAGAATGAATGTTTTACTAAAATGAGCCTATGCAATGCTGTTGAATAACTGAAATTTTCAGAACTTTTTCTTCTGCCCTTCCATCAGGACTATCGACAATTTATTTTAAAAATAACAATAAAAAATATGTTAATGGTTGCTTATCTATAATTGTTCCTTAACAGTATAATTATATACTTATTAGAAATATACTTATATAGAAAAAGCAATACACAAAGCTATTTCATATAAATGAGCAATTAAGGGCAATGAGCAATGTGCAATTCTTGATAAGCAAAATTGAATATAATATTTATTGCATTGATAGCTTTAAAATAAACTATAGACAGTCCAGAGGTAAGTGTTTTCCCTCCTTTCTCCTGTTCTGATAAAAAAAAATTATTATTGATTTTTTCCCATTCCGATTTTGTTGTCAATTAATTAATGTCATCAAACTTTTTAGGTCTTAAAATGATAAAATTAAGTGACATCTATATTTAAAAAAATGCCTTTACACTTAAGGCTATCTATCATTTCCTTCAAAACCAACAATAAAAAAAATTAATTATTTCTTATCTACGTATATAAACAGTTCAATTATTTATTTAGATTAAACAATACGCACACAGACTTATACGTAAGTGAACTGCAAAGAATAACAGTCAATGCTCAACAATTAATATAATTTTTATTGAATTTATTGAAATAATTCATAGATAATCCTGAGCTAAGTGTTTTTCTCTTCTTCCTTCTGAATTGATAAAAATATGGTAGATTTTCCCCCCATTTCGGTTGCTGGTATTAATTGATTGATATTATCAACATTCTGAGTTGCCAAAAAAATAATATAAAACGGTAGCTTCTGATCTTGGAAAAAATGCACTTTTATGAGGATTTTCCATACTTTATTTTAAAATAAAAAATTAAGTTAATTGTTGCTTACTGACAAGTATTCTCAACAGATCTTTTATATCCTTAGAAAACACAATGCACACACAAGCTATACATAAGGGAATTGCTGGGGAATAATTGTTGATGAGCAACAATTTTTAGCAACAACTATGCGATATAATTTTTCGTTATTTTTAGTTTTAAAATAATCTGTAGATAATTAAGTATTTTTTTCTTTCTCTTGATCTGATATAGTTTTTTTTTTCATTTCGGTTATTGTTATGAATGAAATAACGTTGTCAAAATTTTTAGATTCCGAAGTGGCATGATACATTTCCAACTAAATCATTCATCGATAAAAGTCGGGTTTCTTTTAATGCAACATCATTGTTGAAATGAATTCTCTAAACAGAAATAAAGTTTGGTTAATGTATAGCCCGTATTATTAAGAAGTAAAATATGATACTTGATATTTTGATATTACGTTAGTTATAAAGTCATATTTTTTAACATTACAACAAACTGGGAAAAATAAGCTTCATGTTTATAAGTCACTGAGTTTAAATTATGTAAAAAGCTTGGGCAAACAAATTGAAAACCATCGAATCCATACTACTATTTTGAAATTTAAATGTATATTTCGAAAACAACATAAGCGATTTTTCAATAGCATTTGGTGCTTAAAACATTAAGAATATAAAAAGGCTTTAAAAAATCCTTTTTTTATGTTCCCCACGCAACGATATTGCCACCCTTTAGAACATTAGTCACGTGACTAAGGGAAGAGGGAGATTTCTATAATAAAAACATCACTAGATGCGTGATATGTTTTTTCTTCTTCAGTAATAATGTCGGTACACGATTTCCTTTCCCCAAATAAAAAGGATTTTTTTTGAAACATTAATTGTATAATTTAGAATATTCTAAACACCAGATTTTTAAACATAGAAAAAATTTCCTTAATGAGGCAGATTAAAATTCCTAAGCTCTATAATATAATAAAATGTTAAGAAATCCTGCTTTTACATTATGAAATAACTTGCATTCAATGTCCTTCACAATTTTCACTATAAGATTCAATCTTTCGTCAAATTTTTGTGTCCCAATTCAAGTTTGTCACTTCACTTGACGTCAGTGTTCATAGTTATTTAATCGAAATAAGATTTCGTCTAAACAATAACTATAACTTTTAAATATCGAAAACTATTCATCGTTTAAGCTAGTTTAAACAAGTCGAATTTCATGATATAATAAACGTTAGGAAATTTTGCCTTTACATTTAACTTGCATATATTCTTTTATACTCAATGTGTCTTGTACTTTTTACTATAAAATCTGAAAAATTCTTTGCTCAAGATTTGAATCCAATGCTTTAATTCACTAATTGCACTTGGCATCTGTATTCATAGTTATTTATAATATGTAGATCTACTGAATGCTAACTAAGTATACGCATTAGCTAAGCATCTTTCCTATGTATCTGATATATAGATTTACAGAATGCTTACAAAGTATATACACTTGCTAAGCGTCTTT
>JAOUZG010020001.1:1253641-1263695 GCA_026289955.1 Argiope argentata
CTGATACGTAGATCTGAATGCTAACAAAGTATATACACTTGCTAAGCATCTTTCCATGTATCTGATAGGTAGATCTGAATACTAACAAAGTATATGCACTTGCTAAGCGTCTTTTCCATGCTGAGTATCGCACTGAGTAAGAAAGTTTAAGACGTGTTGTAGTTATAGCAAAAGGATTTGCCAACTCTGTAAGATGGAAATGTCGGAACTCGGAATTTGTTTTAAAAGCGTATTCATACCAATAAATGACATTTTTGAATTATTCTTTCATTATCCTTGATACAATTGGATCATTATCATTCACAAAAATTCCTTGCAAAGGTTAGGAAGTTTTGACTTAGCATCTTGTTGCAGATTTTTTTCGCATTCATAACTTAAAATGTAGCTACCTGCTTTTAATATATGGTTTATAGCTTTTTAAGATTCAAATGGATTGAATCGACCCCTTTTGATTCAATTAGAATAAATCAGAAGGGTCACATGGTCAGCTCGCTTCCTATTTCAAACAGCAATAAAAGTTCAAAGAAGTCAAAATTTAATAAAGTTGTTGTATTGGATTTTCTAAACTTTTAACTTCAATTAGATACGTAATAATGTTTTAGATTATCACAGTTTTAATAAGGGCAGCAATAATTTGCACTTTTGAATTAATATAGATAATGCGAAAATATTCTAAAATTTTAAGATCATTAAATCCCATTTGAATGAGTTATTTAATATATCATTAATAGTGTCTCAATGTGAAGCAAATATCAGTTTCTATGGTTCGAAGTGCCCTTTAAACTGTAAATCTTCCTAATCTATTATTGAAAGAAGAAATATGAGTTGGTTAACAGAAAAAATACTTTGGTTTTTGAAATTTTTTGTCAGTTTCTACCAAACTATTACTTAACACACTAGGTTAAGTTAATATTATCTATGAAAAGAAAATTTAATCCACAAAATTTATTTTAGAAACCTAAAAACATAACATGAAAATGTTTTTTAATCTAATAATTAAGTATTGATGAATGGGTTAGTATTTGATTTGAAATGTGAATTCAAAATTAAAAATTTGGAAAGTACTAAACTAAAATTAACATTTTCTTATGAGTAAAACGTGCACGTTACAATTTTGGATTTACTGAAATATATATTAAATAGAAAACCTTTCTTCCTCAAAAATTTTTAGTAGGCTTTCTGTTTGCTGTCCGTTTTTTTTAATAATTTCAACCATAATTGAAGTTTTCTGCTCAAAATAGAAAAGAGAGAGACGGTAGCATACAACAAATCATTTGCTAAAATTCCGTATTATCAATATTAAACGGTTCATTGAAAATATAAAATGACAGGAAGAAAAACTTTCCCTTTTCATAAAAGTTTTCATTTTTTAAAAGCGGTGAAAGTTATTATTTTCCATTCAGAATAAAGTAATGAAAATTCGTAATTTCAACTTTTTTCATCATTTAACGACATTTTAAAATCATTTTCATCAAAAAATGATCTTTAAACTTAATTCGTTAAAAAATACTAGAATAGAATTAGAAAATATCTAGTTAATATAAACAAAATAATAAATTATCAATAGCTTTATATGCTTTTAAACTATTGTTTTAAAACTATTTTTATAAATTTTGTCTTTATTTCAACTTAAGCCTTAATATCATTATTTTAAGCAACGAAATTTCTGAAGCCATTTTCTCTATTATGTTTAATAAGTACACTATTCATTATATACTGATCATGGAAAATGAATAAGAATGGTTTTATTTTTTATTGGCATTTTTTAAATTTATATACGATATTCAAATTCTAAATTATGTCATTATAAATATAAAATATAATTAATGTCAATTAAAAAAAGTTCATACCGTTTCCTGCATTTATACAAATGGTAAAAAATTACGCGTGTAATGCTACTTTAAAGAAAGCATTAGAAAATTATTATTTCAATAATAATTAGTTTTCTTCATATGTAGTTATAGTGATGTGAGCAAAATCAAGCGTTGTATATTAAAGTCTTGATTTATGCTCAAAATAAAAATCATTGTGAGAAAAATAATTAAAAACAACCAAATAATTAGAGTGTATTTGGTAATCAACATGTTAATTATATATATGTATACACTTATATAATTTTGACAGAAAGATTTTGTAAAAAATATGAATATACAGATACAGATTAGGAAAACCATTTATATATATAAAATCTTATTTTCCAATTATAAGAATGTAAAAAAATCATAAAATCATAGACGATTTCTTATCATTCTATTTTTGAGGAGTTGTAAAGTTGATATTATTTAAAAGTATAAATTTTTTTTCTGATTTAAAATTGAAACGACTTTTAAGCCCTAAACATGAAATGAAATTTAAAAGAATGCTTCGATCAGATTAAACAAATTGCTTTTTAAAATTGCAGCATAGCAATAAACTTCAAACTGTTCTACATGACTTTTAAAGTTACAAAATTACGCGAAGTAAATAAATAATAAATAAATGAGTAAATAAAGATTAAATTTACCAGCATTTAAGGACTAGACAATATTATTTACCAGCGCAGGTCCAGTACTTTGTTTCACCAATTTTTTTCCCCAAAACGGCGTTATAAAAACTGCGAATTACTTAGAAATAATCCAACTTTTTTTTTCTTTACAGGAGACTTAAAGATGATTTTTTCTTGTATCGAAAAGATAGAATTTATGAATCTTAAATCAGTATTTAAAGTAAAAGTCGATAAGTTTTAAAGGCATAATTATTTGATACTTTATGTAAATTAAATTTCCTGTCATACATATCTGATGTAAATGTAAGAGTTTTTCAAAGGTTCCAAAAAGGATTGGTCAGTTAATTGGAAAATTAAACAATTTTTTGCTTCTTGATTTAATAATTGCCTTTTCTTTAATTTGTTTATTCATGAAAATAATTTACTCATTGAGACTGGTCTTGTGGCCTGCCTACCTATGAAACATCCCAGAGTTATTTTTAGAAATTTTAACAACCGAAAGAATTTAACGCTTAAAGCCAGGGTCACAAAAGGTGAAGTGGGCTTATGGAAAAGTTTAACAATAGGGAAAAGAAAGTCACTGTTGCACCCGCCGAAAAGCATTTTTGTGACTTAGGGGGCGAAAAAAAGAAGAAAAAGAAAAAGTCCGAAGTTTAGTTCGAAAGGGGTAAGAAGAGAGTAAAAAAAATAATAATAATCATAGTGCGAGCGAGTAGTTGAAGATAGCTAAAAAATAAATAAAAGGGGAGAAAATACTGTCCTAAGGAGTTGGTCGTACGAGAACAGGATGGGTAAATGATGAAGAGGGAAAAGAAGAAAGAAAGAAAGAGAGTTAGAAGACACGACAAGAAGAAAAAAAGAAAAGAAAATGAGAAGCAAGGAAAGAACGATGAAGAGCAAGAGACCCATAAGGAAGAAGGGATAAAAAAAGAAGAAAAAAAGAAAGAAAAGAAGGAGAAAAACGTACAGGAAAATAGTCAGAAATAGAGAGGCCACCTTAAAAAGAGTCTAAGTACGAAAAAGGAGTATAGAAAGCTTTTACCGTAGGGAACACTGTGAATTTTTTTAAGGTTGTAGGAGGAATAGAGAGAGAGAGAAAAAAAAGAAGAAAAAGAAAAAGAGAGGAAAGTTTTTCTTCCCAATATCTGCGTTGACTTTCACGTTGCTTTGTTGGTCCAATGGTAAGAGAGAACCGACACAGATAGGAGAGCGGAGGGGGGAGGGAGGACAGGGGCGTGGCCTGGCTAAAGCGGAGAATAATAATAATAACAGCATGTAAAAGAGAAAATAGAACACAGGCAAAAGGGGGTGGGAGGACCACTACTCGATATGATCTTGAAACGTTTAACACTCACATTACGCTATTGTGCATACGAGGCACTAGACGGTTCATAACAGTGTCGTAAGTCGAAAAGTTCAGGGGGGGGATTTCTCTGCGGGCATTTTTATTGCATTACCACCCTCTGAGAACCTTAGACACATCTAAGAATTTTTTTTTTTTGCCTCCTTTTTTTTGTTAAAGCACCCTTTCTATTCCAGTTTTGAACTTTTTTGTGTGTGTATGCTTTTTTTTCTTCTTCTTTTTCTTTCTTTTCTCTTTTTTTTCTGTGCACTGGAGGTAAATTTCGACGCAAAGATCGAATTTACGTTCAGAGATGAAATGCAAAACTTCTCGTAGTTTATCTCAGGTATACAAAGAATCGAATGGGATGTTGAATATGGAGCTGGAAACCGTATTCCCCTTTTCGAAGTAGGTTAAAAAAGAGTGGGGGTGGAAAGCGTTGCAATGTTTTAACCATTGTTGCCAAAATTTTAGAATGCTGAATAATAATACACTCTATATGCTAGATGTGACCAGTTTCTTTTCGTTAGACCTTTTGCATTTATTTATTATTCGCTCAACACTATTCATTTATATAAACGGAAGCAGAACAAAAAAAAATGAAACAGGTACGGATGTTTGTGTATTGTAGTCATACTAAAAATCGCTCTATGTTGTTTCAAACGTAGCAATGAAATTGTGGCAGCCATTAATAAATCTCACATTTTCTTCGCTTTACATTGAAAGGTAATCAAGCAATGTAAAAATACAGGCATAACCATCTCCAAATGGGAATTACTGATTTTAAGTCATAAAATTATTACAGTTTTGCTCGCTTCATGCAAAAACCTTTGCGGAATTTTTAATCAATTTATAAATAAAGCCACTTCTATTTTTAATTGTATAATGAGATTAATGATGATTAATTATTATTTTTGAGGTAATCTAACTATCAAAAGAAAATATGCATATTTTCTAAATTTCAAAGAAAAAAAACATTTAATGTTTTTTTAGTAAAATTCCCATCTTAGAATGCTACTTTGGATTTTGTTGAAGCAGATTTAAAAGCTAAATTAAGAAATAAATTGCCTGTATTTAAATATCTCCCTATATTTCAAATGTAAACTAAAAAATGAAATTGTTATTTAAATTATTTGAAGTAAAATCTGCATTCCTAATCTAATGTGAAGGTTAAGTGACATAGAAATTTACTAAGCAATTTGTATTCCAAATATTTGTTTCATTTGCTTGAGAACATTGAAACCGATATTTTATTCTACCAATTTATTTCCTAAACACAATTATTGCAGTTTATTACGTCTTTTATGATGAGGAAGAAAACAACGATGTAGTCTCACGAAATCAAAGATTCTACGTATTTTAATTCGATTCTAAAAATTAAATTAAAGTAAAAATATTAAAACCAAAATTTAATCTTGTTGAATTCAATACGAGAGGAAAATTAGATTTATAAAATCATTATATCTTTTCATGAAATCCCTCGTTAGAAAAAAACCCCTATCTACTGGGAAGACAATTATTTGTTTGCGCCCTCCTATTGTTACATAATAGCCTTTAGACTAATTAATTTCTACTGATTTCAATTAAAATTGACAGCCAGAAAAACATTTTTGAAGCTTAAACGACTTCATTGTTTTGATATTTGACTCCATTTGTACAGATTAGAAGAGCATTGAACTTGTTAATTCATCTGCTCAGTTAATCAATGGCAATATACAATGAAATTCGCCTTTCATTCACAGCATGACTATTTTTAAAAATAAAGAGATCCTGATTGTTAAAGGAAACAATGCGAGCAATCTCATAAGAGAGATTTTGACTTCGATATAAACATATTTTAATTACTTACTTTTAATATTTATTACGTAGTATTAAAGTATTAAATTGTATTCGTAAATTAAAATTTAATTCGCTTACATTTTATTACAATATAGTGCATTATTAAATGTTAAATGTTAATTAAGAAGAAAAAAATAAACTAGTGCAATTTTCATTTGATAAATATGCGCCAAGTTAAGACAAAATAAACAGGTAACAATAAATTATTATGTTTTTAAATGAAATAAATGATGCATTGATATAAAATAATCCATAAAGTGATTAAAAAATCCTTTATATAAAGCCATTGTTTCCAAACTTTCACGAAATAAATTAGTATCATGAATATTCCTTATTCAGCTATTGTTTCATAAAATCTAGTGATAAAAATTAATATTCTGGCCTTTTATTAATTTTTGAAAGGTAATAAAACATCATCATAAGTAAAAAAAAGGAATAATTTCAATTCACAATCTTTAATGTGAAAATATCAAAATGTTGAGTGCGATTTGTTTTCAATATTTACCAATTTCATTTAGAAAATTAACTTTAACTAGTGTAACGTGACTCAGGTTAGTTTTCAAAGCTGGCAAGGAAAATATAAATTACTTTAAAAATACATTGTTGATTTTCGTAAATTTTTTCGATATGAAGAATTTAAGTTTTCCTATAAAATGAAGGAAACTCGTATTACGTCTCACATTACTAAAGTAAACATTGACAAAAATAATTTAACACTTAAAATTCTAAAAAATTCTAAAATCCTCTCACCAAAAAAAATCAAATATTCCAAATATAATAATAGTCTATAATTATCTAGGAGAGTATAATCAAGAGCAAATTATTTTTAAGTAATTAGATTTAAAATATAATTTATAATTTCCGGACATATATAAGTCTCTTGAAAAAATAAATTAGAATTTTTTTTTTGTTTTGAATAATAAGTTTAATTACACAGTTTACAATTTATATAGATGCTAAGCAATGTGTAAGTTGACCAGTTTGAAGCTAAAGGGACAAAAGAAAAATATCAGCATATAAGCATCCGAAAAATCAAGTAAAAAATTAATATAGTAAGAGTAAATGATATTTTTTGACCCTAAAAATGGCAATTAATCTTTATTTTTTATTTAATAGACAAATTTTTAATAAGTAACGCGTAATTAGCAAACATTAACCTAAAAAATATAAACGAAGAAAAATATTAATCAGTAAAACTGATTAATATTTTTTGAAATTATTATATTTTTAAATATAATAATTTCAATCAATAAATAACTTAATAATGATATTTTGATTGAATTTGAATTGCACTTTGAATGCAAATGGCACAGAGTTTCACAATCACAGATAAAAATTTACAACGTTTTGCTTGGTATTGATGAGTAAAAGTTTGCAATAATTAGAAAGATGACTCGGCATGTATTCATGCTTAAAAGTTTTTACAGTGGGAAATCTTTTTAATTTCTCATCCTATTAGATATACTTTAATAACAGAATGAATTAAGAACCGTTAAAAACCATTCACTAATGACCATTGAAAGTGTAAGATGCAAATACACTTAGCTAACCTAAACAATTTAAAAATAAAAAAATGCTTTTTAATTAATTAAATAATTAATAAAAAATTATTTAAACTGTGATGACATTTCGCCATTAATTGAATTGGAAACTCCAAATTCTAGAGAAAATTTTTAACAACTGAGAAATTATAATTTAAAACCTTAGAATTAACTTGATCCAAGAATACATTTCATTGGAACGTGCTAACCACTTTCAACAGAATCTTATAATATATTCATAGTTATTTAATTTGTCGCATTTGCAGTTTATGTTTTTAATGATTAAGATTACAAATAATCCTCCATTAAGTTTAAATACCCATATTTCAGATATTTTGACTAACTTGACTTTTAAAAAACTAGAATTAAATATTTTAAAAGTCTATAGTAACTCTTCATCTATTCTCTTAAACCCTAATAGTTCGAGAAATACGCCTTTACAAACGACGCAGGGAGGGTGAAAGATAAAACATTTAGACCCCCCCCTCCTTTCATCTTCCTTACTGCACCATTATAGACGACGCGTCATACACAGGTATAGGCGCGTGTGCATATACACAGATATACAGCATTTGACTGTCCCCCTATTCTTCTAGAGCTATTGCCTTCTAGGACCTTCTTTTTCTGAGAATTTAAAGAAGCAGAAACAGAATCTCTAGTGCAAGAGAGAGCAGAAAAAGAAAAAAAAAAGAAAGAAGAAAAAGAAAGAGGGAAACACAGAAGCCGACAAAAGATAGGGAAGTTATAGAGGGGAAATGGGGGGCAAAAAAAAGGTGGGGATTTGAGAAAAGAAAAAAAAAGGGTAGGAAGAAAGAGTGAAGAGGAGAAAATGACCCGAAAAATCGCATCATAGGCCTACCTGCCTATCCAACGCACGAGGAAGAGAGAGAGAAAGTCTTAACGTTTATTTTTACGTTAAATATTACTTTATTTCTCTGTCGCAAACCTTTTCTATAAAACAAAATAGCAGGCAGCAGCGCCTGTCACCGCGATGAGCACTTACCGCACTTGAAATGCGTCAAAAACCGAATTGGAAAAAGTTGTTGCGCTTTCAAGGAAGCGCTTTATATTCCTTCTAGAATTCAAAAGGTAGATGAGTATGCTGCAGTGCCCTCTCTTTCTCTTTTTTCCAAATGATAAAAAAGATGGAAATCGAAGTGAAGTGATTCAATAGCAGATAATTGTCAAGGAATGTTAGAACATTGAATCATGCATTTCTTCTGTATATGCAATTTAAACATATATATTATTAAAAACATAAAGCTGTTTGCACATTAATGCAAGATAGATACTGTTATATTAAACAATTATACTTAATTAAACACTATTGGGATTTCAAGGAAGCTCTTTATATTCCTTCTAGAATTCAAAAGGTAGATGAGTACACTGCAGTGCCCTCTCTTTCTCTTTTTTCCAAATGATAAAGGGGGTGGAAATTGAAGTGAAGTGATTCAATAGCAGATAATTGTCAAGGAATGTTAGAACATTGAATCATGCATTTCTTCTGTGTACACAATTTTAAAAATATATTATAAACACACAAAGCTGCGTGCAAACAGTGATGCGAGATAGGTACTGTTATATTAGACAATTATATTTAATTAAACGTTATTGAATACTTTCAAGGAAGCGCTTTATATTCCTTCTAGAATTCAAAAGGTAGATGAGTATGCTGCAGTGCCCTCTCTTTCTCTTTTCAAATGATATAAGAGACAGAAATCGAAGCGCTGGGATTCAATCATAATTATCAAGGTATTTTAGAATATTGAATTTTAGAAATAATTATAAAATATATTATTAGAAGTACCCGCCCGTGCGTAGCATTAAAGAATAAAAATTAGCTTTAAGCATCAATCTATTCTCCACCTAATCTGGCATGGGCATGCTATGCAACTTTAAACAAACATGAAAATATAATGAGAAATTATTAAAAACATCAACAAAATTTTTTTATAGCTCACATTTAGAAAAATTTAGACTGTCACAAAGGTAAAAAATATAATATGTTGGTAGACAAAACACAAGTGATCATTTCGAGGTTGGATTTCTTTCTTTTCTGTATTATGAGATTTGAATCGCTGTTTAAAATCATATGTAAACAAAGAAATGTAACGCATATGCATACCATAGCTCTTGCTATTTTCGCAAGCGCAGTTTGAGGTTTTCGCGCATGCGTGGATAAGTTAAAATCGCAATTATAAAACTCTCTTTTTGTTTTAATACTATCTTAATGTATAAATACCTTCCCCAATAAATGCTCTACAAAATGGTGTAAACCTCTCTAATATTCGTTAACTATTTCTCGAGTTTTGGTGATTCCAACATACAGATGCTTTCAAGAGACTTCATTTAATACTATTTATATATTAATCCTTTTAGTGTAAGTAAAAAGACGTATTATTAAATTTTTGAAGTCTAGAAAATGTTTTCATAAATTTGTACCAGAAAATCATCACACAACTTTATACCATTTTACAAATCTGTATGAGAAAATATACTAAGCATTTTGCAAGGAAACTTATTCCATCAAATATAGTTTTTGTTCTCAACTCTTGGAGTAATGACAAATTTATTCAGATTTTATGTATCATTTCTTTTAGTAATAATGAAGAATATAAGAGAGTGTATTGTATCTACAAATCATTTAATAAACTAGTTAATTTAACACACACACACACACACACACACACACACACACACACACACACACACACACACACACACACACACACACACACACACACACACAACTATGGTGAATGCTTTTCTCCATTTGTAGCAATAGATGATTTCATTGTTTCATAAAATGCTTAATTGTTATTTTTTCCCCAGGTGAAACCGAAGGAC
>JAOUZG010020001.1:1263795-1286718 GCA_026289955.1 Argiope argentata
CATAAAATGCTTAATTGTTATTTTTTCCCCAGGTGAAACCGAAGGACGAAGGATTCTATTTAATATCAGTGCAGTTAATATTAGTAATTAGGAAATAAAATCAAAATTGCTGAGAAAAATTTTAGAAAATAGATATACTCGACTAAAGAATTTTTAATAGCATCATGATACTAAAAGTCTCAACGTCTTAAAGGCGGTTCCTATACACAATGATCAAGGTATGAATAAAATTATTACAACTAAACGAGTTTGACAGTAAGATCATTTGATTTCAAAATATTTTTTCGAAGGAAAAAGCAGGCTTTGAGTCATCAGACATTAAATGTTAAATAAAAATCATGATTTCTAAGTGACACATCATAAAGAGGAGTTGTAGCATTTAAAGGTTGTTCAATTAAGCACTGGAGCTTCTAAGCAGTAAATTGAAAAAAAAATGATTTGGTCTCAAAACATAAATACAATATGTGAATAAAATTATTACCCTTTCAAGGAGAATAAACAATTTAAATTATATTTCATCTAAGAGGGAAAATCAAGAAATATTTCAGTAGTTTGCATATTTAGAGGGAAAAAAGGCTTTATCAATACATATTAGTATACCAGGTTTTGAATGGTATACTCATGTGTAAACCATATAAGAATATGTAATGTGCATATTATCTTGTGTGGTAACCTTTTTTCTTCTATTCTTGCACCTTAATCATATCATGACATTGCTAGGTTTTCTAATAAGTAAATCGTGAGTTTTTGCCTTTTAACTGTCAATGAACATGCACCGTATATAACGAAGGAAAACGAATTTCTAAATATTTAAGTTTCATATTTACTTGTTATAACAAATTTATTCCTTACATAAAATAATATGTTATAGGTTTCTTATTAGAATTTATTTGTGATTTTCTTATAACAATAAAGCAATACCCTTAACCCCTTAACCGGTTTGCCCCATCTACCGTACGTGCATCGATTTATTGAATTTTGATAGTTGTAAACATCATAAAATATATCATTCATAACAATTATAATTCAATAGTAAAATGACTTCGAATACATAGATAAGCCAAGAATTCCATGGATTTCCATTTGAATAAAAATAAGAAAATATTTCCAAAATAGATGGTGTCATCTTATTAGATAGTAAGGAAAATAAACCAGTTAAGGGGTTAAGGTTTTAAAAAAATTTGATAACCCAATTAATATCTCATAAACCATTCTATCACATTTATTTTAATAAGCGTGATAAATACAAAGATATAGCTATGCAGAACTTTTAAGAAGTTGTTTTTCATCTAAAGTAATTAAAAATTTTCTCTATGTAATGTATTCAATAAATGTATTTAGATCTACTTGAATAATTGCACTTAGAGCTACAAAATAATGCAAGGGTAATTTTGTAACTTAGTTTTCTAAAATGGCCAGAGCTAAAACTGATAATGAGACGGGTTTTCATTCAGGTAATTGTTTAAGATTAATTAAGAGTGGCATTATTGATATTATAATAATGAAAGCGCCATTTTAATATCGGAATCAATTACACTGTTTATCAAAGAAAAAAAGATGGAATATCATAATACTATTCAAAAGGATTTGAAGTTATACAGCCTGCACAGTTATGTTTATCATGTAACTGATGACACATTAAGTGACGTCATACCAAAAAAAAAGATACTGAATCCTCGTCGGTTTTCAAATGAGCGTACTATTATCATTACAAATACTTCTTTCATGTAAGCCAGTTAACAAACACCAATTTTTTTAATAGAATCAGGAAATTGAAAACGAGAAATATGAACCGACTTGTAGGAAAAAAAATATGAACTTGTACTTTTGGGAGAAACATGAACTTGTGGGAAAAAATTACATTGTTACTTCGTTGCTATGGTTGCACTTTGTTTTGAAGCGTGACTTTAACTGAATTGCAAAGTTTTTGTTCTTAAACACGTTATTGTTAAACAATGTTGAATGGGATACAATACAAAAAAGATGATGGTAAATATTTTTTGTAAAATAATAAAGTATTTTTGCTAACTTTTCGAATAAATGAAATATATATATATAAAAAAACTTAAGTGCAACGAAAAGATTTTACTCAAAAACAGCTGATTACCGATATCAGTTAAATGATTCATAGAATACTATTTCTGGCAGTAATTTAAAACTTAGCATACGCTTTTTTATATTTGATCCTTTCTTGTTAATAAAAATGCGATGTTCCAAATTGAAATCAAAATCATGAAATAGGTAATGTATTTGATGTAAATTTGACAATATTTTTTTCGTTTAGGATAAATTATAGTTATTTGAATACATAGCTCATGTGACAATTAATAATGTAAATTAGTATCAATTATGAATGATGTTTAGAACTACATTTATTTATCTCTACAATATTTAGAGTCAGAAAGAAACAATTTAAAAAAAGATTCCAAAAATTTCTATATAAATAACATTTCCAAAATTAGAATTCTAGTAAAAATACATATTTCTTTGCATTGTATGAACAGTTAAATTAAAATGATTTTTTTCTTTGAGAAAAAAGTTTAATATAAAGCCTTATCCCCTAACGTTATCAGAAAATGGGGTTTGAAGGCGAAATCCCAAAGAAGATGAAAACACTGGCCAAAATTACTTAATAAACATCTTAAAAATTACAATTTTGATCCTAAGAATACCTTTCTTTATTATTCAATTCCCATTTTTATATTCTTTGAAGTTTTCTGTAAAGTAAATTGCTAGCAATACTGGAATTCTGATGTGTGTATCACTTGATACAATTTAATACAATTAACGAATTTGAATGCAAAGTAAATAAATATATAAAATTCTCTTTAACTAAAAAATGCTAATTGAAAAATTAATAGAATTTCAAAGAATTTTTTTCTCCTCTTAAAAAAACATCGTTAGTTTAAAAATTTTTTTATAAAAATGCTAAATAAATGAAAAAAAATCATTTATCTCTTTCCAAAAATAAGTCATTGAATTTTAAGACCCTAAAGTGTTTTTAAAAATATTCTAGGGAAGGAAATATAATTTGATATTTATTTGCAGATTTCATTTAAATAAAACATTAATTTCGGACTTTTTTAGCTTCATAAATTTTCTTTACGCTTTTTATACAAGTGGATTTTATTAAATTTTAAACAAAAATGAAATTAATCGAATGAAATTTAGGAAAATAAGTACACTATTTAAAAATGTTATAAAAACTATAAGAAATTATATTTCATAAACATCTTTAAAATAGTCTAGATGGTTTAATATATTAAGTAAACTGATTGAAACAGAGAGGTATTTACTAGGATAGAAACTTTGCCATTACTTATTTTAACGTTTACAAATATTTCGTAATAAATCATTCTAAAAGGGTTTTCACAATTAATATTTAATTTCTTTGAAACAACATTGCTGGCGATATTAAACGAACACTGGAATTTCCTGATGTACAACAAATTTTAGCAGAAAGGAAAATCTACATGCTTTCAAAGAGAAAAAAAAATCTTAAAAATAAAAAAATATGCCTTATAATCTCATAAAATTATAAATATTCTAAAATTGGATAAATTTAAAAAAAACACAACTTTATTCTCATCACCATTACTGAAAAAAAGCACAGGAACTAATCATTTAAATCAGAATTTTTCTGGTCAAATAATTATGAATCACGGACACTCTATTCTATATTTTAAAAACATTTTTGAAATTTTTAACAAATATTTTTCTTTCCTAGTATTTTTCCTAGAATGTTTTTTGTTTGTATATTAATTGAAATTTCGATTTCATTGAAATACAATAGTGAAATAATAATAATTTTATGCATTTAATCGCTATTACGATGGTGTATTCAGCTAAAACAGGACATAAGACTTTTTGTATAGCATAACACAGCATAGTATTCTGACAGCATAGTTTCAAATAATGTAGTATAAAAAATAACTGAACATCCAAAACAAATCGCAGTTTTTTTTTTCACGCTATGCTTTCTTTTGTCTCAAAATTAGTGCTCTTGATTTCTGTACAATATAGATAATTATCTGTTCTCTAAGAATACCATTATTTGAGCCAAACTATTAATAACAACTGATAAGGCTATTAATATATTAAATAAAATAATTGTTTTCTTTATTAATTTTTTTTATTTCATAGTGCCCTATCTTATAGTTGGATAAAACGACCATGTTCATCCATTCAGCATTTTTGTACTCGAATACAGCATTGTCGAAATTTCTATTTTATAATTCTTATTAACGCAATATTCTTTTGTAAGGAACTAGATCTGTATCTACACCAAACAGATGGATCTTCTCTAGAATCGCAACGTTAAAATTCTAAATTGGATAAGGCAATTCTTTTGCCTAAATGAATCGGTAAATAAATTATATCCCATTGTTTTTACTTTTTCACTGAATGAAGTTTACGTAAGGATAGAGTTAAATGTTTATTCTCAATTTTAATCAAAGCTTAGCTTTCGGATTTTAAAATTTTTTTATTAAAATTTAGAATGAGGCAAATGAACTAGATCCTTCAATGAAAAGAACATTTTTGTTTCAACAACTCTATTAAGTTATAAAATTACATAGCTGAAAAACATTATTTATTTGCTTATGATTATCGCTGCGATTATAATTAAAAATTATTTTTAAAAATATTACGGTAATTAGAGAATAAAGAATGCATATATCAAGCAAATAGCAAGAAAGAAAAAAAATATCAACTTCTAAACAGTCACAATATTTTTAATACTTAAATACTTTTTTATCCCGGGAAAACGTCTGAAAAATACAAAAAAAATCGATAAAAAAGTGATTTTGAATGGACTTACATTTTGGATCGCCTACGAGAATTTTAAAACACACAAATCATTGATATGTATGTTAAATATTGTTTTTAACATTACAACATTGAAATATCACTTGCGCCTTCATCTTTATTCTGCTTTCTTTTAATAATTTACTGACACATAAAATTACATTAATAATGAATGGAAGTAATAACAAGAGAGGGGGAAAATTAAAGCAATAAAATTACAATTTTCAAAAACAAAGATTTTTGGATATTATAAAAACTTTGTTTAAATAAATGAACAACAAATAAAATTTAAACTCACATAAAATAGATAAAAAATAGAGGAAAATAGCGATGAAGCTTCGTAATAAAGCAAAATTTAGAAAACATTAAACTTTTACTTGCATCTTCTTAAAACTAAACTTCTGAAGACTAAGAAGATTACCAATTTTTTTATTCATTATGGATTAAAAGTTGTTATCAAAAATTACATTTAATCACTACGTCTCATATTTCAAAACTTTTTGTAAATAAGAAAAGACAAACGTGATAAAAATCTTATAATAATTCATAATCAATATTGCGAAAAATAAACTTTGAATTTCTAATTCTTTTTTAAATTATTAAATTATTTCTGTAGAGATAGGACAAAAAAAAGGTTTTACTTAAAATCTAACTCTTAAAACTGATAAAAATAGCATTTAAAGATTTTTTTCTTTATTTGTTGAATCTTGGCTGATGCATGAACAACAAAAAAATCGATTACTCCAAACGTTAAAATTCCAACCCTGAAAAAAAAATTTGATACTTCGGAGGAATTTGGAAATGTTCTTAATAGTGACATTTTTAATAATGTAATTAATTAATAAATAAATAAATAAGCCGTTAATAATTTTAATAAATTTAGTAATAATATAATTAATAAGCTTAAAATATTAAGAATAATCTGAATACAATGAGGGTAGTTTGAATGCAGTAATTTATATTAAATCCTCTCATGCAGAAAGTATAAGATTTCTAAAAAAGTAAGAAGTTTTCTATTAAATTATTCTAATAATTATTCTAAATTATTAGATTATTAAAGAAAAAATGTTTTGCGCAGAGACTTAAATAAAATTTTATTTATATTTTAATCCTTTTCTTTTTCATACTATATTTGTAAGAACTAAATTCTATACCCAATTTTTCATCCATTTGCTTATGTTATAGAGGTTTTGATATTGCATAGAGTAAGTGACACCCAAATACAAGAGCTTTTTAATACTTTTAGAACCTTAATTTAATTATAAATTAATTTAACAAGGGTGGCATCATGAAGAATACAATTTGAGAAGTATTAATTTTTATATTAAGTAATACAATAAACAAAAAAGATTCAATTTTATAAACAAAATGTCTGAGGAACTTTAAAGAAATTGATGCTTGTTACTTTTAAGAGTTTATTTTACAGTTGAAATAAACGATGAATTTAGAAAAAATAGAGCAGAATCTGGATTCCATCAAATTTCACATAAAAAGTTGTCTTAGGTTCAAATTTAAAACTTTTCTTTTTAAAATAAAAGTCTACATAAACACATTTCTACACTTTTTCTTTTCAAAAACCTAAGACCAGTTCATAGCGGTATTCATTAAGTAATATTTTAATGTTCTATAATGTTAAGTTTATACATTATATTTTCTTAAAAAATTACCTACTGTCAACTTACATTAGTCTTTAAAAATGTCAGCTTCATAATTAGAACAAATTTATTTCTAAAAATGTTAGGTTCTTACTTAAATTAATCTTTGTAGTTATTTGCTTTATATTAGATTTATCTTTAAAAAGTGTTAGGCTTATTCATTATGATTCTTGTTATGTATTTCGATAAATCTGATCTTCTGTTTATTTTTATTTTTATTATTTATATGTTGACTGATATTGATCGTACCTATTGTACAGTTTTTGAGATAACAGTTTTAAGAAAAGCACATCTTGGAAAATATGTGAAGTAAATAATCTTATGATTATTTACTTTAATTAGAATTAAAATGTTCTTTGTGATATTCATCGATGGAACAAAAAGTATTCCCCCTCTTTAAATTCCAGGACACAAAACTGGCGTTAACGCTTTAGGATCGACCACCCCTCCTACGATCGAGAATAGCCCAAGCACATGCTTAGCATTCAAAATGTTAATTGCACAAAAGCATTCTGATTGGCAATCCATGCTCATTTCGGAGCTTTTGTATGCCTTTATTACAATTGTAACTTTACAAAGCAATATGAGAGGAGAACAATCCCCAGAATTCGTCCGAAAAGCTAGCCGGAAAAGTTTGTTTTAGGGCAGGTACCGAATGAAAACTATGGGCCTCGTCATTACATTATATTAAAGATATTTATCCATCCCTTATTTGACAAGCTCTTCAGTTCTAGTTCTTCCAAGGAGTCCATTATTTCCTAACTATACCCGAGCGTGCAAACTCCAGTCTCCGCTTAACTGGAGTAAATATGGGTGTGTACCCGTATGAGCCCCAACTCACGCGACTGGGGAGGGGATGGCGTTCGAGAGAGGGAAAAGAGGAGGGAAGAGACAGTTGGCATGTGGACTTGAAAGCGATATTCTACGGGGTCTCTGGGAGCAGAGGATGCGGTTGCTATGGAAACCCTTCCCTCACCATACCAACCATTTTTCTCCTACATCAGATGGGGTGGAAGGCAGAAAACAACGACATCGGGGGTGCAGCCTGTGTAATTCCGAGGCAGTTTCAGGTCTCTGCAGCCATTGACGAAACAATGGCTTTGTTATGATTTAGAATGTGACGATTAAATGATGAAAAGGATCGTTCATAATGATTTCTAATGCTTGCTAGGAACTGAGGCAATATCTGCTTATCGAAATAACATCGCATCTGTCTCTGAAAAACTGCAAACATAAGATTTATAGGCCTAAAGAAAAAAGTAAACATTTGATATATTTATACTCACACTTCTCTAAAAACATTTATACATTCAAATCAGAAAAAAAGAGAGAAAATGCTTGTTTTAAGCTAGTAAATACTCTTCCAAAATTGAGATGGTTAAATAATGTATGAACGTTTGCTAAAAGTAAATGAAACTATACACATGAATTAAGCAACAAAAATAATGATTATCTATTTATTTTAATAGTAGGAGATTAATTATTTAATGATCATTATGTAGGATGAATTAATATATTGGACATTTTGATAGTTTCAAAGTTATAAAGTTTTACAGCCATTTTTTGAATGAATTGTCATAAAAGATGCAAAAGAAAAATATAAATACATGCTCTCCTTAATACATGAAATTTATGAATTACGTCAGAACTATTTAATTGAAGAGAATACTCTTTTTTAATTGGATAGTCATTATTATAATGAATCAATTACTTTTCAATTTACGATAAATATTTCATTAATTTAAAGAATTTCTCAACTTTTCCCGAATTTAAATAATGGAGATTGTATTAATTAGCTATCAAATCTTCGAATTAGCAAAAATGTGAATTTAATCTTCCTTAGATTTGGTACATTGGGAATAAAAAGATAAAATATTGCATTAATTTGAGATTTATTAGGCAGAAATTTTAAAAAATTCGTTATTTGCATGTTTGTTGACAATTGAATAAAATGGTTTTATACAAATATTATATAATAGCAGTTTTTTGTTAATAGTTTCTGTTCATTAAATATATTCAAATTAACTTAATTACTTTTTATAAATAAGTAGATTAAAGTCTACAATCAGTTATATTAATATCAATCTGCAGTCTACTATCAATTGTGCGGCCTATTAAAATTATTGTGTAAATGTAGAGAAGCATCAAATTTCGTTTCATTTGCATTTAACTTTCTCAATTCAACAATTAGTATATATAAATAAAATATTGGAATAGTGATTTATATAAAATAAAATGAATGTATCAATATACTATACTTTTTGAGAACAACTTTTGTAGTGGTTTTAATTTCCTCTGATGTTATACCTTGAATGATTTATTCCTATTCGTTATCAGTGGATGAGTAAATATTAAATTGAATTACTATTGCTGCTGAAATTTCTCTAGAATATTTCGAGAATTTGAGTAAAGATGCTAAATTATCTCATAAAACAAACATTTTACTTTCGGCTATAAATAAACAATTTTAAGATTTCACTTCCCAATAACAATAATCCTCGGTCAAAATAATAGCGATTTCTAAAGCAAATACTACGGAATACTGCTCGGAGAATCATTCTGGTCAAATTGGCTTTCTTCTCTCTAAACTGCTATTCTACTTTCGTTACGATGCGTTTTACTATACCTTTAAAAAAGAGTGCTTTCACTTTCCAGAGTAAGTTTAGTCCTAGAAATGTCTCTATTCGAAATGTTGTTTAACGTTTTATTTCTCTAAAGAACCGGGTTGGAAATACCTGATAAAACTTTAAATTTAACTACAACGATAGAATTCGTGTGCTCAATTTTGATACAAAGCAAAACATCTTAAAGCAGTACGTAAATACAAAGCTATTGGAGAGAGTTTTTTTTTATAAAGCTCGGTACAAATTTACAAAAAAATATATATATTGTTCTTTATTTTTGGATGCGTCTGTATCTTGTTTTGAGAGTACGTTAAAATGGGGGTATTTGGTTTTAATTTGAGTTAAAGGTTCTGTTAAAAATGTAGAAAGTACTTACAGATGCGTTTGGGAAAATTTGAGAAAAGTATAGTGTCTGTTATAGTAATAATAATTAAAAAAGTAATATATAACATATATTATATAATTGAATTAAAAAAAGAATTATATATATAATTTTGCAGGAAACTTTTAATATAGTATTTTTATAATTGCTAGATTATTCAAATTATATCCGAAAATAATTTCAGTTCTTCAAGTTATTTCAAAATAAGACAGCAGTGTTATTTCCAGTTATTGTATGATACATAGTTGTAGCTTTTCATTTGAGAGGGATAAATAGCATTACGTTATTGTTTTTAAATTAAATTTTAAGGGCTGATATAAGAATTTAAGTTACTTATAGTCGACATTCTGAGAAAACTTTCATTTATAGTGTTATAGAGTATTATTTAAATGAATCTGGTTGTTTAGAATTATTACTCATTAAATTATCGTTGAAAGAATAAAATTAACTTGGAATTCTGTATTTCATTTAAATGTATCATAATTAAATATCTTAAAATCTCCCCACTTCTTTTGTTAAATAGCATCTGTTCTTAATGTCTCTTAATGAAAAGAATGCATTACTTTCAATTATATCTGTTTATAAAAGGGCCTAAACTTTATTATCATATCAAAATAATAGTTTTCTGATGCTTTTACGTCTACGATTATTTTTTGCTGGGAAAGGCATAACACTATTTGTAAAATATTTTTGCGCAGAAAAAAGAAATGAAATTTAGAAAACAAAATGCTCTCGGAGAAAGATTCTGATTGTAAAAATGTTTCTATTTTAGGGTTCCTTCACTTTCATGCAAAACTTCCAATTTTGTTTTAATGCGAGTATAAAACTTCCAATTTTTTCTTCTTAATACGAGCATATATAGCGATTAGCTATATAACATAAATGATTGTTGATCCAATTAAAAATATTGATTAATTTTGAGAATTTAACATGTATTTTTATATACGATGTGCGATTTATATTGTTTTTTATTTTAAACCTATTCTTTTGAATCTAATTTTTTATCAATTTTATTATTTTCTTCATTTATTTTAGGGGTTTCGTAAAGAAATTTTTGAAATATTTCCATTCAAGATTGAATTTTTTATGAACCACTTTACGGTGATTTGGTATATATATATATATATCTTAAATTAAATCTTAAATAAAATGAGGAAATATTGTAATTATAGATTGATTGCGATTGCTATTTTTATATTTTAGATCGTATAAAACTGAATTGTTACTGACTTTATTTTATTTATTTACTTTAGCAGTTTTATATACGCATTCTATCAATACAGCAGCAGTAAACACACAAAAAAGCAATAATAAATATATTAAATAATATATATGTATTTATGATAAATATAGATATTTTTTTACATCATGATCTTAATCCCAGTCCAATACATGCACCATACAATTGAAGAGCAATATTTACACCCCAAACCTCAAATTTCCACAATTAGTCTCATTTACTCTTCTCTTACGTTTCCGCTGAAAATCAAAAGATAACACGATCCAGATCCGAAATAAAAATATTTATATCAACAGAGTTACATAGCGAAACAATTAAAAGAAACCATCAAGTGATTAGTTTCACTGGCATACGACTTTCTTCTTCAATTACGCTTTTCGGAAACGAAATGTTATCGTTTTTCTCTCCCTTCTCATAACACTCAAGAGCACATTCAGTCGAATGTCATTCCGTCAATTTAAACACCCCATCCTTACTCCAAAGAAGAATTTTTTTTCGCTCAATGCTCAACACTGAGTGCAAGAATTTATTCCTCCCCTGCCACCCTCCCCCCCGCCTCACATAACTTAGACTCGTCTCTTTAATTTTCTCATCATTAACGGAGACATCTGGCGATGTTTTTTGCAATTATTATGAAGTGATGATGGTCGGTGAAATGTCTCGTGCAAGCGCTCAAATGAAGTGTGTCTCTCTATCTAAAAGAGAGAGCAGCTTTCTATTTTTGTGCGAAAAGATTGGGAGATCTCTCTGGAGAATACAGTCACTCACGTTATGTTTGGAATATTAAATTTTGACTATTTTGAATGGCATTTTTTTTACAAATAATGAATTGTTGATTTATGATTTTTGATCGTTTTTTATACTTTTAATAAAATATTTTAAGCATTTATTTTAATTTATTAGCATTTCCTATTTATTCTTATACTCGAATGTTTAAATTATTTCAATCAATGTTCCCTTATAATTTAAAAGAAAAAAAGAATTATGTAATTCTGTTACCTCTATATGGCTATTAATTTCTTTAAAAAACAACAACCGGGAATGTACATATATGTGGCAAACGAAGGGAAAAACATCTGAAGCGTTTAATAAAATAACGGAAACAAATTGAAGCAAATAGAGTTATTTATAAAATTTCAATACAATATTTAAAATTCAACTTCAATTTCGTATTTCAATTGATATCTATTCTAAATATATAATAACCATCCATTGTATCACAGAAAATGACAAAAAGAGGATTTGTCAATATTCTCTCTAATGAAAATATAATCTCAGGTCGTATTTTGTGAGAAAATTGTATTTTTGAGGAGTGTACAAATCAGTTATACTTTGGGCGATATACTTTTATTGTTGATAAAAATGCTTTCAAAGAGAAAATTAATGGCTTAAAATGTTCAGAACAAGTAGGTTCAACTATTTCTAATTTCGAATATTATTAATTATCTTCTATCAAAATGGAATAGTGACAGTAAATTTGAGAAAGAAGTAATTTTTTATAAAATTTTGAGAAATAATATAATTATTTCTCATTTACCATATACTTTAATTTGCAATAAGAAACCTTAATATAATAAATAGAAAGTAGGCAATGTTTGAGAAAAATAAATAAATGAAGTCTAAGAAATGTAAAGGGAATATGTTTTTTAAAGGAAAAAGTAAATTAAAACATTTAATTAAAAATAATTTACATTATAAGTAAGTAATTTATAGATAAATAATTTATTTTTGAAGATATGAGGCACTGATTATTAAAAAAAGATTAGTTAATTAATTTTTTTAAACTTATTTCGGCTTCTAATATTAAAAATAATATAAAAGTTATGGATATTGTGTTAAAAAATGTTTTTTTTTTGTAGATCTAGGAAAATCGCAGTGCTTTCATCAACGTTTTACATGGAAATGAAGGATAAAAATAAGAAAGAAAGTTTTTTTTCTTGTTTTTTAAGAGCATTTCGAAAAGATAAGAATTTTTCCATGTTGGGAAAAGACGAAGAAACTTTTTGTGACTTTTTTTTTACCAACAGGCTTTTATTTTTGCATTTATTTTACTTTTTCTTTTGCTATCTATGCATAGTGCAGGTTCAACCTAAAAATATACTTAAATTAATTTTAACTTTTACAAAAAAATATTTTAAGATGCATCTTTTTACTTCATTGTATTTTTGAGAATCTTATTTAGAAGCTGTGTAATATATTTTTGGATCATGCCAAATTTTTAACAGTATTCATGTCTTTTTTCAACTTCAGAGCATCGATTTAATAACATATAAGTTATGAAGAAAACTAACTTAAATCTTGACCCAGAGTTAAATAACAAAAATATGAAACTATTTTAAACTTCTTACAGGATCATTTTATCATTGCAAATGCATACTATTTACTAAATAAACTATTTTGCTTTCATTTTCTTACATTTGATAACGAATAATATGATTTGTAAGTGTATAATATATTTTAAAAAAAAGAGCAATTAAGGAGCAATATTTCAAATTTTAAGAACTCAGTTAAAAATTTTATTTTTATTTTTTGTAAACTGGCGACTTGTTTGTTATTAAATTAAATCTTTAGTAGTAATTTCACATTAAAAATAAGAAAACAATATTTAATTTTGCTTCTAAGATTTGTACGAATATTTGACTCAAAACATTTGATATTTCAATCTGAACAAAGGGCTTTTTTAAATAAAATAATTTTAAGTAAAATGAACTACAAAAAATTGTGCCTTATTATTTTGGGGGTAGTAATAATTAATAACTTAAAACAATTTTCATACCATTTAATTTGGCTAACAAGCTCATGATTTTTCCTTTTTGCACTTAATATTATTGGATAAATTTGTTTCTTAATCTCATTAAAAATGCGCAATCTGCGGAAGTTTTGATAACATTAATAAAGATAATTCTTTTCAAAAAACATATATTTTCCTTTTCCAAGATTTTTTTAAAATTCTTTTTTTAATCATGACATTTCTGTTGATTTCTTGAACTCATAAGCAAATAATAATTTGATGCAATTTTGGTTTTTTTTAATAAGTTATAAAATATTAATATAATTCCACTTCACTACTGAACTTTTAAAATGATTATTTAACCTTCATAGATCATTAGCAGCTAGAATCATGTTTTTTGCTATACTTTAGCACAACCAAACATTTTTAGCTCTAATTAATAGAAATCAATTGATATAAAAATTGCTTTTATTTATTCCAACGCTTTTTACCACTTTGCTTTCATTGGCAACTAAAAACGCAAAATAAGTTTCGCACTTCATATTTTGAAATTATTTCAAACTTACTATAGATATTTTTTCATTTATTTCATTTATAACATTTTTTTCATTCATTATTGATTAAAGTTTGTAATATAGATTTAATTGCTATTTAGCTGATTACCATTCAAAGTTTTTAAAAAAATCTCATTTCTTACTTTGATCATCAATTTATGAATTGGTGATAAATAGTTTTAAATATATTTTAACAGTATAATTATATATAACCATAATTGTTTTTATTCTAATTGACAAGATTACCAAACATAATAAAGGATTTTCTTTCACTTAGCTATTTCTACAGCTAATCAACGGCTTAAAAAAACAAATATATAAAATATAAAATTTTCCTATTTAGAAAATAATCTTTAATATCAGTAATAGAGTTATTAATTATTGCAAAAAACTTAATGCTGTTTTGAGTGTCCAATGATTATCGATAAGTTGAAACAAGCTTTATTTTGTGTATATCGGAATTGCTACATAAATAGCACAATATATTTTCATTTATAAATATAATTACTATTTCTGTGCAAGAAATTTCTATCTTTATCTTAATTTTTGATTTCTTCTTATCTTTAGTTTCATTAAGAAAATTATTAAGTATTACAAAAATATAATGCTATTGTTTTATATCTAGGGAATTTTTTTTTGACATGTTGAAACAATCTTTAGGTTGAGCATATAAGAATTACCACGTAATTAGCATGACACGTGATCTTTTATCAATATAATTACTATTTCTGAGTTAGAAATTTCTACAGTTATCTTCGTTTTCATAACTAACAATTTGAAACAAGTTTCTTAATTCTTGTTTTAGTACTGTTATCAAAATATTGTTAGTTATCGATAAATTGAAACAATTATTAGGTTATGTAAGTAGGGACTGCTACGTAAATAGCACGATGCATTATGTTTTATCAATATCATTACTATTTCTGAGTGCCGACGGGTAGAGCGTCTTCCCCGTGATTTGGATGATCGAACCTGGTTCGAGTGCCGGTTCGGAAATGGTTGTTCTTCTGCGTTCTATCTGTAAGGTGTAAGAATGTGCCCCCCCCCCCCGGGTAAAAAGGAGCTGTGCAAGCGAATGTGATGAGTGAGTAACAGGAGTCGTACTCTTGACCCTTGTTGGAGCAACTACAAAACAAGAGACGCTGATTAGGTTTGAGTCGCTGACTATCTCAGCGAGCTGGTCCATGGCAAGTGCCATAAGAAACGACAGCAACCATTTCTAGATTATAAATTTCTACCTTATCTTAATTTTTAGAATTAATAATTTGAAATAAGTTTCTTAATTTTTGTTTTGGCATTTTTATCAAAATACTGTTAAATTATTAAGTTATCGACTAGTTGAAACAATGTTTGTGTTGTGTATATAAGAAATGTTAAATAAATAGCTCGATATATTATCTAGTATGAATATAATTACTGTTTTTGAGTTAGAAATCTCTAACATTATCTTCATTTTTATAGGTAATAATGTGAGACAATTTTCTTAGTTTTTGTTTGACATCGTTATCAAATTACTGTTAAAATTTTAAGTTATCGATAAGTTTAAGTCTATAATAATTATATAGGTACTGCTAAGTAAATAGCACGACACATTATCTATTATGAATATAATTACTGTTTCTGAGTTAGTAATCTCTATCATTATCTTCATTTTTATAGGTAATAATTTAAAACAAGTTTCTTATTCTTGTTTTGGCATCGTTATCAAATGTTATGTCTATGTTAATTATATAGGAACTGCTAAGTAAATAGCAAGATACATTATCTTTTATCAATATAACTACTATTTCTGAGTTACACATTTCTACTTTATCTCCATTTTTATAGATAATAATTTGAAACAAGTTTCTTAACTCAAAAATACTGCTCAAGTTCTCATTAATTATAATTTAAGAAATTTCGATCGTTATTGTTTTCTATTTCGGTCAACAATACAAATCAAGTTTGGGAGACTTGTTTAATGTTGGAAAGGCATCCTGCTGAAGAAAGCAAATGCGCGCCGTTTATCCACAAGCGAGTTGTCAAGCGGCGGTCATTGGGTATACGGCCCCTTAGCGACCATTGCCCAGGGGTAGACAAGCCGTTGCTTCCCCGAGTATGTCGCAGGGTTACAACATACAGTCCGCCTTCAAGAACTGGCCTCTACTAAAACCGCATTGAAAAATCAATGCAGCCGTTCTGCTCCATTCGCTTCCATCCTTTCCGATTTTTTTGCCTCAATTTTTACATTTATTTACTTATTTAAGGGTCTTTTTTCTCCTCCTCCCGCTATCCTTTACCTTTTTTTATACACATTCTCCCTCCTTCTTGCCTCCCTCTCTTTGTTTTTTTTTCATTCTTTTATTCTTATTTATATTTTTTAGACTCTATCAAGTACTGGCGTGCGTCCGTTCTCTGGTCCAATCAATGGCTAGCTGACACGGATTGTTATTTCTTTGCCCACATAGATTTGGCGCGCTTTCCTACTGAGAGGAAGAGAAGGGAGAGAAAAAAAAGAAAAGAACCGACGAAAGAAAGGAGATGATAAAAAATAAGATATCGAAGAATGAAATTTCGAAGAGGATGAAGGAGAGGAGAGAACTTTTTTTTGTTGCTGTTGTTGTAGTTTCTTTACACGTGCCGAATCAAATTGTCTGCCGTGATTTAAATGTTATTAAATTAGCACGGTGATTCTTACCTTAATTAGCAACTCTTGATCCTTGTTAATCAATTATTCCATCGACAAAACCTCAAGCTTTCTGTCAAACGTTAAGCCTCAATTAAGTGCCTGCGTCGTAAGGGAGTCGCTTTTTTTTAAGCGCACTTAATTAGACACGAAAGGAGAATAGATTTTTTTCTCTCTCTTGTTATTATTATTAACTTTGGATACATTTGATGGTTATTCAAAGAAGATTTTGGTTCTTTAATCTAACGATTGATCATGTGTTTTGACACATAAAATATCTTTAATGATCGATCTAATTCTGAGTGTTATATATATGTTGAATTTATGAAGAATCCGTTTCATTTCTTTTTTTTTTCACTTTATCATATTCAGCTGACGAATTGATGAGCTAAACTTGGTAAAGATCGATTGATTATTAAATATAATTTGATATAGGTGACGTATCATTGCAATGAAAGAAAAATGTTTTTAACTTTTCACAAGAATAAAACAATATTTGGTTATTATGCTTGAAATATATAAAAAAGTTGTGTTTTATTTTTAAAAAAAATAAGAAATAAAGGTAACTTTTATTCTGCTATTGCTAAAATACATACAAACTCTAATTCAGAAAAATATTTTTTTAATTAAAATGATAATAATAATATTTTTATACACAAAAAAATTTGATACTTCTAAATTTTCAAATATTTTTAGAAATTTATTCTATAAAATACATGATAATTACTAGTTAATTTTTTTATGCATCAATCACGTTTGAAAAACTTCAACTACTGTCGTTTTTATTCAACTATTATCGTTAAAACATTTGCTGGTTTTTCAAGAAAGGTTGTAGATTCTAAATCGAACAAATTATCACGTATTTTGACTCATAGAAAATATTTTTGAACATCACATGTAGTTCGTATTTCAAAAGAATAATATTCAGTTTCTTTCTTCATTTTTTTAATAAGATTTCCTTATTTAACGAGCTGAGTTATCCTGAAAGATAGAATGGCTACTAAGAATATGATTTGCGGATTATAATTCTGATGGAATATTAAATACACTATACAAATTTAATTTAAAAATTTGATAATTAAATTTCTCAAGGAAAATATCGGATTTCAAAGCAAAGTGCAAGCTAGTTATGCAGTTGTATGTTGCTCTTATTGAACAAGAGGTTATAATTTAATTACATTAAAGCTTTAGCATTTAGATTGCAACTTAATATTTAGCAATACGTATTATTCATATATTATTTTGCAACACTTATTACCGATCTTTAAATTAAATTATGATTATTAACTACAACAATTAATGCGATAAACATCCTCAGATGAATGTTGCGATATAAATGCTACCTGTGAAAGGTATTATAGAATTAATATATAAAATTAGTTAATTTTCAGCTCAATTGACAATATGATAGATTTCCTAAAGGGATTTAAATAATCATCTGGGCATGTTTTAGGAGCTATAATATATTTTTGCTGATCTATCTAAAACCGAATATTGCATGCATGCAGAATCTGGAAGATTCAATTTAAGATTGTCTATGAATCAAATTTCTTTATTTAATTAATTAAGACAGAGCAGAAAATTTGGATTATTGAAAATGATATCGAGAAGGCAATTAATGTTCACGAGTACACAAGTTTCACATGTCGTATGAATTTCATTTTGTAATCCAAGAAACAAATTGAAGACAATAATGTTCGAGGTTAAATTGCTCTACATAATAAGAGCAGTTATGATTCTTGATTGATAACCGCGTTTCATAATTTTACATTTCTAAAAATATATACGACATGATAGGTTGATTGGCTTGTCTGTTGAATCAAATTACGATTATTAGATGTGAAAATGCAGTATTTGTCTGATTATTAAAATAGATTCGAATGCATGTTACCAATACTCGTGGAAAAAGTTTGAACTTTAGGAATGGGTTAGTGTGTTTTAAAGTATTATATATCTTTAATGGTAAATCTAATATGGAATAATGCTTGCAAAATTTGGTAAATTTTAATTTGAAAATAGTATTTTTTTTAGCAGATCTAATTACAAGCAAGAAATATTTTGACTAAATCAAAAGATTATGTATCTTTTAATTAGATTTTCACAAGACATGTTATTATAATCTTGATACATTTCTTTGAAAAAAAAAATAACATCGCTATGCTACTAGTTTCTTTAAACAGTGTTGCTTTAGTGTAAACTCTTTTCATTAAAAAAATATTATCCTTTATTTTAAGATATTGACACTTTATCTAGAATAGCTTTTATCCTAAATGCCTTATAAGAAATATGTGTAAAGAATTTTTTTTACGACTCAATTTAGCTTAGCCATTTTTTATCATATTTTTTTCTAGGAAATCCCACTATTTGGTAAGATGGATAAGTAATTTATGAATATCAAATATATTTAGTCAAAGAATATTTGCGACTGAAAGATTTTCGCAAATTAATAAACAATGATTTGTTATAACTTAAAATATTGTTTAATAGAAAATGATTAATCTTATATTCTTAAATAAACAAATCTTGTATAAGTATGAACTTATTTCGTGAATCTTGTAAACAATTCGAACAGCTTGAATCAAATATTAATTTAAATAAGGTTTTGTTTTTTAAGTTTATCGTCTATCCTAAAAATACTCGAGTTTACACAGACCCAAATTTTATAACTAGCGTGAGAGGTGCAGTTTAATAGTCAGAATAGCACAGATGCAACATGTGTAGAGTTTTTATGGTTTCGAAACTTTTGATTATTTTTTACTTATGTATATATATTTAATTTTTTATAGAAATTTTCTATCTCCTCTCCTACTGACAATGCAATATAAAGACAGCTTGGAATCAATTCCGCTATAGTAAAACTGATTAATGATTAAGTTCTTAAATATAAGTAATTATAGATAAACTCTAAAAAAATACTATAACATATCAGATTGTTTCAAATAACATGTTAAATTAAATGCATTCATGATTTTTTTAAATTTAAATTACTAGTTTATACGTAGGCATGCTAGAAAATTGTTCATACGTAGTTAATATATGATTGTATCCTAATATTTTGTTTCCAAAAAAATACGACTTTACAAAAAACAAACTACTAAACGAAGCTAGATCTTCCTAGTATTTAAATAAAACTGATAAAATAAAATACATTTATAATCTGAAAAAATATTGTAATTGAAATAATAATTTATTTGAAAATATTTCTACTCGTTAAATCTTAATAATATAATTTCAATTATTTTTTTAAAGCAGCCTCAAAAACCGATCACTGATTTTTTTATTACGACTAAATTGTTCACTCCGATTTCATGTTATTAAATAAAGTCTTTGAAAAACAGAAACCGAAAAACTAATTTCTGCAAGTGAATTATAATAAAATGAATTAATTTCTGCTAAACTAATTTCTGCAAGTGAATTATAATAAAATGAATAAAGATCAGAGAAATAATGAATTTATATGGAAAATTATAAACGACCATTTTCACAACAAAAATACATTCAAATGTCATAGAAATCTATTATATTTCAATTATATTCTTCTTATTTGGAAAACATTCAATTATAGCCCTTGTATTTATAAAAGAATTAAAATAATAAATATCAGAATAATCTTTTAATGTCTTTAACAATATAAAGAATAAAATTAAATTATTCATATTTTTATGTAACAATCTACATATACGAATGTGTTTTTCCTATTAAAGCAAAAGCATTATTTTCATTCTATAAACTACATTATTAACATATATTCGAGATGTTTATCGAAATTTACATCGAATCTCTAAATAACTTAACTTGGCTGCTAGTACAGAATTGTTGTAAATCCCTCATTTAAGCCTCTTCATTCTGGATATTGCAAAATCATCTCAAATTTATGATAAACAGAATTACCATTTTCTTATCCTGCATTTTGAGATGTAATAACATTTAAATCCCCGTGCGTGCCGATCCATTAAGAAAGAAAATGCACTTATTACGATTAAAATAAGGCAGCATACGTTTTTGGCCTGTGTTAAAATTAGGTATTCGCTGTTATCGGTTGAACCAATCATTAGGCCACTTCAACACTGCGATCGATTTTTTCAAAAGCAATTTTTAACTGTCACAAGCGTTTTATCCTCGTCGGATCAATTTCGGACAACAATGTGAAAAATTACTTTTTAATCGATATTCGATAATCAGATTTATTTCTTCCTGGACTTCAGAAACCAGATAAAGAAAATACAGCGACAGACAGAGGGGGAGACTTTTTTTTTCAAATTTTTTTTTTCTTCTCTTTGCATTTTTACTATCCATTCTTTTTGGAGACGTTTAACCTAAAGATTTAAATACCTCTGAAACGGCATTTCTTGGTGCGGTAAAAAAAAATTTCCCCGAGAAGTATTGAACTTGCATTTCTGTATAAATGTAGGGTTTTTGTTTCGGGGAAAAGTGGATGGTTTTTAAATGTTTGCTCTTTTGGTGCTGTCGACATGGTTAAATTTAGTAAAAACTTTGTTACATATGTAAATCTGGACAATTTCTGAAATTGGCCTTGAATTGTAAATAAATGATTCAGATAAAATTACGTATATTTAAGTTTTATCATGTCAGAACATGATGTTGTTTTGGGAATGAGATTTTCGGCGTCAACAAAAATCCATGGGCGAAAAATGAAAATTTTATCATCAGCACGACCATCTAAAAAAACAGCTTTTAATAACGTGTTGAAATTGCATTTACAAAAGGTCTGATTTAAAAAAAAAGTAAGTTAATGATTACAGCAAATAAAACCTAGAAAAATGTCATTTTGAGCACGTGAATATATGAAATGAAATAAATAGGAAAAGTGATATTTTTTTAAACAATAAATACGCGACAAAGTTTTTTTGGATCGTTTGCAATACTAAAGTGACTGATTCAATGAAACTATTAAAATGTTAAAAAATATAATTTAATTCACACAAACACGGTGTGCTTGGACGTTCAAGAAATGATGTGACATGACACATTGAAATATGTGTAGGAGATTTCGTTTTAATCTTTTCTTTTATATCGTTATAATATTTAAAGTAACATAATTGTGAAAAATATGACTCTTTCAAGATTTAAACAATATTTAAATATTTTTAAATAATCCATGCTTAAACTAAAGCAATATAAATGACATAAACTATGTATAAACATAATTAAATATGATAAAGTTACATTTAATTTTTTCCTTTGGATGATACTCGTTGAAATTGATTTTGATTTTTCTGCAAGAGTGACTTCAGTAACAAGAATGTGCTAATGATAAGATATTTATTATCTAGTTTAGATAAAAGAAACTTTGTTTTTAAAATTATTTAAACTCGATTTTATGGATTCTAATAAAGAATTATATTTTGGAATTTAAAAAAAATGTATTAATTTTCAAAAGTGCACATTTTTAGTTTTACAACAGAGCACCAAAACTGTTGCTCTATTCAAAAACAATACTGCCTTGAAAATTATTCAATACATAAAATTGTCCGCTTTGCGTTTTTAATAAATTTAATGAATTTAATACATTTAGAGTGAGAATTATGTATTTAATAACAAATTTGTAACTACCTACAACATATAAAATATTTCTTAAATAACTAAAGTAATAATTATGAAAATTCAAAAATTTGTAAAAACACATAGCTTGAATATTTAAACGAGATTTTTAAAGAAATTTTTGAGAATTTGTTCTCTACAAACTAAGAAAAAAATTAAGCAAAGTTCTTATGAAATCCAAAATTTTACAGTTGATTAATGTTTTTATTAAAAACAAAGAGTTTTCTATTTTCAAATAAGCAAATATTTAATTTTTCAATTATATTTCAATATATATATCATTTTAAAAAGCATCTTCAAAACAATTAGTATAGATTTTATATTGGGGCTTTGTATATCATAAAATTAAAGAAAATGAAAAAATATTAGTATTTCTGTATGTGTATTCTATAATAATTCACTGGCTTATGTTGTTTTGAAGTTTAAGAAATTAAAATTACGTCTTAATCATCTAATTAATGTCCTAATTATTGAAAAATATTACTGCAAATAAGTGAGAAAAATATTTTTATCAAGGCAGTTATTGATTTTTAAAATTAAAAAAATTATTCCCAAATCAGTTGGGTTCTATCTATGCAATTGGAAATAAATTATGACCATTGAAAATTGCTTTTAAGTAGAAGTAATTTAATAACTAAAAGGACTTAGAATACCATACAATGTAAAAATTTGAAAAAAAGAAACATTTTTCTGCAATGTTATAT
>JAOUZG010020001.1:1294537-1307993 GCA_026289955.1 Argiope argentata
AATATATATGAACCATCAAAAGCAACAAATATTTTTTTGGCCTTTTGGTACCTTAAAATACATTTATAAATAATCTAACATGATAACTATAAAACATAAAAAGTTAAATAGTCAAAACTTAATGTTCAAGACTAGCATTTAAAATGTGGATCTATTTTAAATATGAACAGGTATTGACCGCACATTGATTTGTGCTTTCCCAAATGTTCAAACAAGTTAACTCAGAAACGCAGTCACATAATTATTAAACAATTACATGTCATTTGACGCGTAATTTTTTGTAGCAACAATTACATTTCTTGTTAAATTTTGGCTTCAATATTTCAGAAAAATGTGCCATAAATTTATATCCAATAGTTTGGTACTTGTGCATTAATTGCGTAATTAAGAGAGTAATTTCCAACGATTGCATACTATCAGGAGGCTTCATAACAATTCTTCACCTATAATATCAAGTAATTTAAAATGTGGCATTCTGGCAATAATTCATATTTATGTATCAAATTATGGTTTAAGTCAATTGGAAAAAGGCTCCACAAATACATATCTGGTATTTTGTCGATTTTATATTAACTGCAACCAATTGAGTACCACTCCGAAAAATCGCCAAACATCATACACTATCAGGCTCTTTTATAGTTATTGTTCATCTATGGTATTCAGTAAACAAAACGGAAATTTTTTGCAATAATTCAAATTTTGTGTCAAATTTTAATTTCATACAATCGGAAAAATGCATCATAAATACATATTTGATATTTTAGTATTTGTGCATTAATATCATCTCAGTGATTAATCGCCATGAAAATTCGCAGAGAACTCACATAAGTAGGCTCTTTTGTGAGTATTGTTCACTTATGGTGTACAGTAACTTTGTAGCAATAATTTTAGTTTTATGTCAAATTTGGCTTCAATCGGGTGGAAAAGAATGTACCGCGAATATATGTTTTTTATATTGATGCTGGTAAATAAAATTCATGCCAGTAAGTAATCACACAGAAAAATCGCCAAAGATGGCCATTGTTAAGTTCTTTCATAACTATTGTTCGCCAATGGTAATTGTAATACACGAGTTCATTTATTAGAAAATATGCGAGAAGGATTCGGGGAGAACACTTTTTAATGATGAAAAATCTGAAAACAGGGCTGGTTTAACATTAAATTTTATAAGGTCCATTTCAAATAAGACTTGCGAAGCCTCAGAATAGGAATTATCAATTAAACTAATAACAAAAAATTAATTTATAATATAAGCATTAAACAAGTAATAAAAGTTTTTTATGTCTGTTATAAATGTCTAAAAAGCAATAAAGGGTATTATATGATCATTGTACAATCACAACAAACAAAAGAAAATAACTTCAGTCTTTAAATTATTTGTCGTCTGCGAAAAAAGAAAGAATCTAATCAGATTTAGAAAAGCCGTTTATCCTTGTAAATGATTTTTCCAATTTAAAACAAGATTCGACGAAAAGGAAGCATCATTTTCTCGATCAATGTTCTAAACGATTCGTACGCATAAATCTCATTGTTTTCATTTCACAGCATTACCCCTTCTCACAGACAGAGAAATGCTCGAAAAAAAGATGTGGGGGTGGAGGGCACAGAGAACGGCATGGAACACCCGAAATCGTTCGAAAAAGAACAAGATCTGAATGATCACGTAGTTCGCGTTAGAACTTTCGGTATGCATCACAACAAACAACGACAAAAATAAAAGGGGGGGGCACGAAAATGCTAATAAAAAAAGGAGGGATTCAAGAAAGAGAGAGCGAGAGAGACAGAAAAAAATAAAGATGAAAAGACCAAAAAGAAAGTAGAAAAAAAAGCACAGAAAAATAAATACCGTAATAAATGGCAAACTGTCACGTTCAGATGTTAGGAAAAGAGAGCATCCTTAAAAACGTTATTGATTACGGTATTATCGACCTATACTTTCTCTCACTTTAGAGATAGTGAAAAAAATTTGGATGCTTTAAGAGCGCTATTTATACTAGCTTACTACATGCTTATAATATCATTTGGTTTATATGGGCTGCATTTTTTTTGTAAAATGACAATAAAAAGATAAATGCAAAAATTATGTCGTGATGAAATGCATAAATCTTATCAGTGGCAATCATAATCCATCGTATTTTCAAGAAATCTGGATGAGAAAGTGAATTTTCATATGATTTATAAGTTTTCAAGCAAAAATGTGAAAGGCAAGAGTCAAGTTCCATGAATTAGTTATCAAATAATACGTCCATAATAGGTGTCACTGACACTTCAACAAATGCTAAGATATTTTAAGGATAATATTTCATATTAATGCCGTTCAGAATTATCAATTATAAGACCAATATTTATTATGACATAAATTTTTATAAAAGAAAAAAAAACAGAATTTTCTTTTTATCTTAACGTTTTCTTTAAGTACAAATAATTTTCTATTTATCTATGGATACTCTAATAGCTTACACCCATCCAAAAGTGGGAATTTAAAAAAAATGGTTAATGTAATTGAATTTTGAAATCATTTACTTACATATTATTTTAATAGTATGAAATAATTTATTTTCATAGCATATGATTAATTATCCCATGAAATTACTGTATATATACATATAAAGAAATAAATGATCAATTATTTTATTATTTCTTAAATAACTGAATCATAGAATTATATATTAATATAAGTATATATATAAACATATGTAATCGTCCACTACCATCTATAACATAGGATAGAGTATGAAAAATAATCTTCGTCTTTGTGTCCACGTCATTATTGGATGCAAAATCGCAATTTTTTTGGCCTCTAGAAACTGAGACAGATTTCTTTAGAAATACAAAATTGTGTGATTTATCGATATTTGAATGAACCTATAATAAATAACAAAGATTAATGAACTAAGTTTAAGAAATTTATATTTCCTACTTTTACTGATTCTTTATATTCTCTGAAATTGAAGAAACATAGTGGTTGTTTCTTTTTCTTTCTTTTTTTTGGAGGGGGGGGAGGGTTATGCTTATTATGTTTTTTTCTTTTTATTGATAACTATTTGTTTCAATTTTGTTTCCTTTAAGTAGATATTTATTTATTTCAATCTGGTTTCTGTGATTAATTTTGATTTGAGTGGTTATGAATATTATGAAGAAATCAAATTCCATTCCAAGTGGAAAAAACTTCTAACATTTCTCAGATTTACATTCAAATTGTGCTGTAAATAATTTAATTTTAATTCTTTAAGTACTTTGATACTGTGTATGATATCTTTTATTTTATCTTTTGCTGATTGTTTGTGTTAAGTATAAACAAAATATTTTCATCCCGTCTAGACGAACTCACTTTCTAATATATAATAAAAGATAAACAATGTTTATTGTAGACTTCGAAAAAATTACAATGGTGATGAAAATCCGTAATTCAGTTTATTTCAAAAATTTTCAATATAAAATTTATAGGACTAAAGATGTATTTAAATTTATTCTTTGGATATCAATGTTAATGAATCCGTTATTTGGAGAGAAACGCAGAGAGGTTTTACTGCTGAGAATTGCCAATCAAAACAAAAGTAGAAAGAGGATTTCCTTTTCAGAAATGAAATTAGAGTTTGTAATTTAAGTCATTAAGGAGAAAATCAATTTTAAAGTCCTGAATAATTTGAATTTATTGCATTCCTAAAAATATATAATAGATGTATGTAAAACGAAGAAACATTAAAAGAGAATTTTTATCTATCATTTCAGAACTACCTGAATAGAAAGAAAGCAAATATTTAATTATAGAAGAAATATTGATTTAATTAACACACGAAGAAAATATTTATTTCCACGCCAAGAAATCCTATTTTTTTCGATTTTCTCATTCAATATTTATTTTATTATTCAATATTTCGTATTTTCTTGCCTTATCTTAAACTATTTTTAAGCGTTTTTCTTCTTCTTTTTTCTGCCTAACAATATCAATTGGAAGTTGCGATTATGCTAAAAAACAAAATAAAGTAACAAACTGAAAAACTTTTGTTTAAAAAATAATAGTGACGTGATTTAAATCTTAAGTTGTACTGAACAGTTTTAAAATGCTATTTGGGATAAATTCTATTTATATATATTAATTTATATAATATAAATTTTATTTATGTAATACATGTACATGATAATGGTGTAGCTTTTTTAGAAAATTTGACTAGAATAGAACAGTATAAAATAAATAACAATGGAAGTAAGAAACTTCACACACATTTTGAGTTCGCCAATAAAATCCTTTTCTACTACAAAAATCAAAATGAATTCTAATATTTTAGATTTTTTATTGCTTTCTTCAGCTTTCAAGAGTACCAATAAATAATTTATAAGTTTTTTCTTATATTTAGTTAATTAATATTCCTGAAGGACAAGACCATTCTTTGATTAAGAAAAGTTTCTACTTCTTTCATTTTTATCAAATACTTGTAAAATTTGCTTCTTTTTTACAAACTTTCGGAATTTTCTTTTAAAAATGCATGAAATACTCAAATATCTGTACATTTTCGGATTAAAAGCAAATGAAAATTAAGAAAAAAGGTATAAAACTAATATCACTAAAAATTCGGTTAAATTATGAATAAGAAAAGAAATTTCGATTTAATAAATAGAATTTCAATTTATAAATTAAATTAGAAATTTCATTTTTTTTTTAATTTTTGCAAAAATACTTATTGAAAAGATATTATTACATATTATGATAAAAATCGAGTGAGTTTTTGATTATAAAATCCCTCTCTCTCACACATACGGACAAGTAAATTAGTATTATTGAATATATTATTTTCGTAATATTTTCAAATTTACTACCATTGGAAATACCCTAGCAGACGCTTACATACTCGTATATATTATTTCAAATGCTATTTCCAAAAAATACTTCCAGTTTTCTATCTAGTGAACCCACATCTGAGGGTGATAATAATGGTACGTATGTAAAAATGTTTTTGGAAATGCGTAGCCGAAAAAAAAACTTTTGATGTTTTAATTCGTTTTTTTTTTTTTTACACAGAAAGGCATATTAAATACACGGTAGAAACGGTGATAAAAGCCGGCTTTCTGGCGCAGAGGTAGCACGTTTTCCTCGTGTTCTGGAAGTCCCGGTTAGGGCATGGTTGTTCCTCTGTGTGCTATCTGTGAGATGTGTGACTGTCTCGCCCCTGTAAAAAGGGCTGTGCAAGCGATTGTGATGAATGTGTAGCTTAAGTCGTACTCTTATCCCTAGTTGGCTCTAATTGAAATGAGAGACTCATATCTTTGTCTTAAAATCTGCTGATGAATGAGCGGGACTTGTCCATTGTAAGTGGCATAAGTAACAACAACAACAATGGTAAATTATTGTCTGTTTACATCATGATCTAAGAGCAAAGTGACAGAAATTTTCCCTTTAGTGATTTTACTATAGGATACGAATAGGTATTTCTTTACCATATATTAATATAGGCAAGAGAATCATTGGTATCTTTTCGCAAATATGTACAGGTATTAAGGATTTTTATCTCGTCGTTCTTGGCTTGGGAATATAGGATCAGCAGTGTTATAAATAATGTTTTAAAAAGCGGAAATTAGATCTAGAAATAAGAGTAAATTTCGGAATGAAGTTAACATGGATTTATGTAAAATAGAAAATTAATTATGATTTAAATTAAGAGCTATCCTTGAATCTATATAATAATAATGCCTTAAAAGTGGAATAAAAAAATTTGAGTAATTAGAGAATGTCATTTGAATGTTGCAAACGGATTTTTTTTTCGACTTCATTATTTTAGTGAAGGATGCACAAACAAAAATCTTTAAATATAATTTCTAATTAACTTTACAAAAAAATTTTTTAAAAAGGATCAATATTTTTTTTTGATGGAATGGCACTTAACTGTTTGATTATTGCAACACTAATTTTTGAAATTTGCTACATGTTTATAGAAACCAAAAGATTTCGATCCCAGAATTAAACATAAATTTCAGAAAATTTAAGTTTAAGCATTAATAATTATTCAAAATATTATTCTTTCGCGAAAAGTCCTTTGAAGTAATCAAAAATGCGACGCAGAGAGAAATATTGATCCCTAACTGAAGTTTTCAATAATTTGTCTTTCGAGATTGGGATCAAAAATTTAATTAATGATGTCATACACAGACACTTAAGAAAGTTAAGGAACTGTCAATTTCTGTGAGTTAAAGAATCGTCAGATACATGATTTCACAGAATAGTTTACGATTTGCAGACGGTATTAAATGACACCTCTTTGAAAGAGAATAACGATTCTATATCTGAAAATTAAAGATTTCTCCCATACGTTTTCCCTTTTCTATTTTGTTATTCTAAAATTTGAATTTCATGCATATTAGGCTTGTTAAGGCTAAGGTAAAATAATTAAAGAATTAACTGTGGTACCAAAATAATTTATTATGAAGTAATGTTAAAATATTTTTGATAAATAATTTTGTATCTATGGATTATTTTGAGATTTGATTTGCTTAAATTGTTACTTCAACAGTGTTTTTTTAATCAGAACCTTTCGATGCATTTTCATTAATTTGCTTTTGCAAAATAAAGTTAATTTCCTTTTTTAGAACGTTTTTTTATTCGTACAAAAACATTCGAACTTGCCTGTGTCCTGGTGTCTTCTTCGTGATCAGGACTTCCCGGGTTCGAGTACCGGTTAGGGTTTAGTTGTTCTTCTGTGTACTATCTGTGAGGTATATGAATTTTCTCTCCCCCTCTGTAAAAGGGGGCTGTGCAAGCGAATGTGATGATTGTGTAACTAAGTTGCACTCTTGACCGTAATTGGTGCTATTTCAAAAAACCAGACACGCTCATTTGGCTTAAAATAGCTGAAGAATGTCCATGGCAAGTGTCATTAGTAACAACAACAACAACGTGATGAAAATTGACGTAGAATTTTCGGGACAATTTCTCGAAATTATAATCTGAAAGAGTCATAAAAAACTCCTAATTGTTAGAAATAGGAATTTCTGAGTTAAAAAAAAATGAAAATACATTTTCTTCCCCAATTCACACAAACGTGACGCGGACTTGCACACACTCACTCTTCTTACACACAAACAACAAAACGTTTTAACAGAGAGTTTGATTATTTGTAATATTGCTATGGTGCACCTAAATATTTTTTTTTTAATTCTTCTCCAAAAAGAAAGGCAGTAAAGGGAGTTAAGCACTATTGATTATCATATACTAAAATATTTTTTATAAAGTGGAGATATTTCATCTCAATTTCTTAATATGATATTTGGAAAAGGAAAAATACATATTACAAACAGATTCCATTAGTAAATCGCAGAAAATGAATATCATTTTTCAATATCATATTCCAGCTTGAAAAAAAATACCCGATGCATTTTAAGAATCAAATAAGAAAATAAGTAATAATATTGTTTTATCCGTTAATTTCTTGTAACGATCCGTTCTTTCTTGTATTAATGAAAATTAATAGGAAACTTGTTAGATAGATAATTACGTTATTTTAAGATCATTAGATCTTAACATTAAAGTTATTTTTAAGGTCTAGATTGATAACATTATTTTTAAAAGTCAAGGCTTTAAATTAAAAGCTAGGTAGCGTCTTTAAGAATAGAAGTAATTTGATATACGTCAGTGAGAAAATTTCCTCTGGATAAAAGAATATCCTCTTTCAAAATAAATTTTTTTTTTATCAATATTGGATATTACTTTAAAAATATATAAATTTTTAAGCAAAAAAATTTGAATAAATAAAAAAAAATTACTATGAAATGTAAAATTAAAAATAATAATTTTTATACATATATTTAAAAAAACGTTATCAATTATGGAAAATTTTTAGTATGACCGCATATTTTGTGTACTGAGTTTTCATTCGGATATTATTATCAAAACTTTTTTTAAAAAAATTAATCCTCCCAAGAATTAAAGTAAAATTAATTGTTTGTTAATTTTCTCTTGAATATTCCTAATAATTTTTTTTTTTAATTTACATTATACTTTAACAAATAAATAACATTTGTTAAATATTCATTTTTTTTACTTACTATACTATTACACAAATAAAGTATTAGTTATGACCCTAATTAAAACAATTGTCTTATTCTGAAACACGAAAGCCATTTCTATACATCAGGATCATCAATTTTTTTCCTCCTAAACTCGAGTAAGAAACAAAATCCAATAAAAAAAATATTCTCCCCGACAATTTAAACAAACCAAGAGCATATTGACGTCAGAGCAACGATAAAAGCAATGTAGGGAAACAAAACACGACACCAAAAAAAAAAAAACTTTATTCATTACTAACCCCATCCAATTTATTAACACACAGACCACATAAGGAGAAAAATGTCAGGCGTTTATTAAAAACAAATAAATACATTAAAAAAGGCAGCTATGATAATGGACCGACCCAATCCTTATCAAGGTTGAACGATAAATGTGTCTTAAAGAGGGTTGTTAGAAGGAGGAGGGTGCGTTTCAAAACAATGACTACCTCCCCCCTTTTCATCTAATCTTTCATTTCTTCAGCAGCTGACGTCTCAATGATCACGTGACACGAGAATCGAGCGAAGAAAAAGATAAAGGGTCCATTGATTAAACGTTCTTCACGGTTTTTACCGCGAAAATAGAGCGAAAGCATTAAGTGGGAATCAGTAAACGTTGGGCGCCGTTTTACTGGAGCTGTTTTAAATGCTTCTCTCCCAGTTATTTTATATCCCTTTTATTTCATGAATTTTATTAATATAAAAGGATCCCGCGTTAAAGTCATTCGAATTCATTTCGAACGGTGTTTATCGTTTCGTTCGGAATTCGAAGAGATTATTATTTTCTTCTTTTTCTTCTATTTTTTGTTCTGATTTTTAGCAATGAAGCAATTTGAAGGGGGGGGGGTAGCTGGTGAGCCCAAAGTTTTCTTTCTGAATTTGATATGAAAGTTTTAAAAGATTTGTTCGCAATTGTGTTATATTTGTACAACGCTCTGATACAAAAAATAAATTAAAAAGTAAATAAATAAACGAGAAAGTTAGCAGCATAGGAAATCGATAGCGTATTCAAGGAAGGGGGAAAGAATTGAGCACATTCAATTATTTTACGTTAAATTAATATTTAATTACATTTATATGAAGATACGTACATCTCAAAAACGGTTTCAATATTATGAAATAAAAATACATATAAAATTTCAAGGTTGAATGTGTACAGGACATGTGTTTGACCAGAGATTCAGCCTAGCTTCAATTAACAGATTGAACATCCAGTTGCATTTATAGCGTAGAAAGTTGTTAAACAATCCAAGGATACTTATATTAACCATTTACATTTCCTACTTTCACGGAGGTTAAGAGCATTGAGTTCAAAAACTCAGAGGCGCTCCAATCAAAATTCTCCCCTTGTAAGTTATTTGAAATTGTTCATTTCACGGTCCCAAAAGTAGTACTTTCCAATGATTGTATTTTGCTGAGGGATAGTACGTAGATAGATGAGCTGATATTAATTTTCCTAACTCCACAAATATTCTGGATTCCTCGAACTGCTACACGCAAAGGAATATATATATATATATATATATATATATATATATGCTCTTATAACTGTAAGAAATAATAAAGTTTCAATTAACTTTCGTTAATTTGCGAAATAAGCGTACATGCACACACATACATTGAAAGGTTACGAAAAATCTTCTCATCATCAAAACTAAAAGAACTACAAATAAAATAGCATAAATCATTTCAGTGATATTTTTACTTTAGCATAAGTATTTAGAACGCACAGTAATGACTACCTCTTGAAAGCTCTCTTGTAAATAAATATTAATCCAAAAAAGCATGATTTCAACCAAATGGTACATTTAACCCCTTAACAGGTTTGCCCATATATCGTACGTGCATCGAATTATTGCATTTTGATAGCTGTGAGCTAAAAATAAACCACTCATAATGATTATAATTAAATATGAAAATTACTTCGAACACATACATAAGTCATGTATTCAATGGATTTCCATTTGAAACAAAATAAGAAAATATTCCTAAAATAGAAGGTGTCATCTTATTAGCCAGTAAAGAAAATAAACCAGTTAAGTGGTTAAAATGGCTTCGTTACAAATTTTATTAATTTTTATATTACAGCTTCGCAGTAATAATTAACCAGTGTCAAATGCAACATTTGCTATTTTGTGGCTGAAAATATGTGATTAGTGCTTTATAATATATTTATTGTTGTGGTTTATAAACAAGTAAAACTATTAGAATATCTTTCACCCTCAATAGTGGAGGAAACAAGAAACCGATTCAGTCCTCAATTTCAAACAATTTTGCTCACCTTTAAAACGTTGAAGCTTGCATAACCTTGACATTAAAAAAAGTATGTACAATGCAGTATCCTGACGTCACAACAGGATGGTCGAAGCACGTGGTAGGGATTTTCAAGGTCGAATTATAGGTAACGGTAACACATATACAACCGAAGCCCGACCCTCAATTTCCCCTCAAACACACCTCTGACCCACTTTTTTGCAACTTCTAAACCTGAACGATTGGCCCGTGGCCCCAATTTTTAGGTAGAAAAAGCGTATCGTCTTTGTGTACGTCTTGTTTTGTGTATACATCACAAGCGTTTGATGGAACGGGACGAAGAAAATAGGAATTTTTTTTTTCCATTCACCCCCTTTCGATTTTTTACACCTTTTGCCCCTGACCTAGTTTCCAGAAAAACTTCCGTAACTTTCTCCTATTTTAACACCTTTGCAGTTTGTCATTCAACAGGCAGATTACTTCCCGAAACATGATAACTAGAAACATGCAGCTGAATTTTTTTGTATATTTTAGTCTAAAAATTGCAGTTGCGGCTGTACATGCATATGGGGAAAAAAACTAACGAACATTTCGTCCTTGCGAAAAGAAAAATGAGCGAAAGCAGGAAATTATAAGAAATACGAACTAGAAAATGGTATATTTTAAACAGAATTCTCATACGGCATCTGCTGTAAAAAGATTAAACGTATATTTAGCAGCAGTTAAATATTTATTTGACCTAAATTTTGTATAAAAGAGTGGTTTTTCCGAAATATGATGAAGCAATTACTCAAAAATTATAAATACAAAACCTTGAAGCTAACTGAAAATCAAAATTGTTTGTACGGCTGGTGCATCCAAATATTGTAAAACCCTATAGTTTCAATTTAAATGTTTTTATTTTTTATCATATTAACGTGAATAAAAAAGGAGTAAATTCTATATGAGATATCCATCAACCCATTACGTAAAATTGTGAAAAAAGTCAACGGTTATTTTATACAAATATATACCAATCTTTAGTACATCTGCTTAGGAGAAACAAATGTGTGCAGTAAATAAATAAATAAATGTGTTATATTTCATAAAAAGGAGAAAATAATTTCTGAATAATTGTTTAAACTAAACCAAGGTTATTGTTTATAATTCGTAATCCAAACGGAACTATATTTTTTTTTCTAAAAGTTTTTGTTTGACCCAATTTTAATGAGTTAAAAACAACTTAGGAAATATGAGAAATCCATGAACCCTTCTGCCTTTATGTGAAGTCATAAAAGATAATAACTGTATAGTAATTGAAAATTTATACCAATCATCAAAGCATCTGCATCTGCTTTGCGCAAAGCAAAAAATAAATGAGTCATTTTTTCACAAAAATGAGAAAACTGTTACTGAATAATTACTTGATCTAACTGAAACTTACTACAAAAAATAATAGATAATATAGATTGCCTGTCTATGATTGTCATATACAAACGGAATAGAATATATATATATATATATATATTCCAAAATACTTTTGTTTTTGACTCAATTTTAAGGAATGAAAAATTACTCATGAAATATGAAACTATTATGTGATGTTACGGAAAACAATAACGAGGAATTTATTGAAAATTATACCAATCTTCAATTCAACTGCTTTAGTAAAACGAAAATGTTCTGTATTTTTTTTTATAAATTTGAGTAAAAGCAATTTTAAAAAATACAAAAACAATTTCTGAATATTTGTTTGATCTACCTGAAATTTACTGGAAAAATTCATAGATATTCAAAGCTGATATTTTATGATTGACTTACCCAAATAAAACTATGTATTTTTTGTCAAAATGCTTCTGATTTTGACTCAGTTTTATTGAATTCAAAACAACACTGTAATAGTATAAGTCCATCAAAGCTTTCGATATACCAACTTCTTCGATAAAACGTGATACATGCTTGTACATATGTGATAAGCCGGCATCCTGGCACAGCAGTAGTGCGTCTTCCTCGTGATTTGGGAGTCCAAGGTTCGAGCCCTGTTTGGCATAGTTGTTCTTCTGCGTACTATCTGTGGGGTGTGTGTATGAGCCCCCCCCCCTTAAAAAGAATCTGTGCAAGCGAATGTGGTGATTGTGTAGATAAGTCGTACTCTTGGTGCTAGTTGGCCCTACTGAGGAAACAAGAGACGGTCATTCAGCTTAAAATCGCGGAAGGCCGTCTGCAGGCTTGTTCATGGCAAGTGACATTAGTAACAACAACATATGAGATAAAAATGAAAAGGAAAAATGCGAAGTAAATAGTAAATTATAAAACAAGGAGCTGGAATTTTTTTTACTTTTTAAAAGAATTACCAAAAGAAAATAAAGGTAAATATGCACCTGCAATTTTTAAGAAGAAAAAAAAATGTTAAATATATTTTTTTTACAATGTTTAGAACATTCCAATATGCACACCATTAGATGCATAAATAACATCGAATTAAAACTAAATTTTGGAAAACTTACACACTTGAATCCGCTTTGAATTCCTAAACTGTCTACTTATTTTTGTATTCGAAAACGGATGTTTGTATTTAAAAATTCAATTTACTGCGACTACATCCAACTAAACCTCTTTATGCTCCGAATTACATGGAAACTATAATTAAATGATTAATTTACTTGATGGTAATACAACATTTACTTAACGGACTTATTATTTTCTTCAGTACCAATTTAATATGCACCAGACCATTAACACGACGTTTAATCGAAGGATTGGATCTCAAACATGAAACCCTCCAGTTCCCAAACCAAGACTTTACCACCATGCCACCGACGTTATTGATAATAACAGAGATATCCGTGCTTGTATATGACATGAATATTTAACAGCAGTTCAAAACGATAACTACACATTTTGAGGTTCGTTTGTGTCCATTGTACTGTACTAATTGTACTCTGTTCAAATAAAACTGACATTTGATTCGGTTTATTTTAGATACTATTCGATCTTCCTTTAGATGCCAGAATAGATAAAATTCCAAAGGAGTCAGAACTGGTCATCATAATGATCAGACATTTGGACCCTCTTGGTTCAATAGAATGACAAGCGCATGCCTCAATTATCAAGTGATTTGAAGCAGTGCTTTTTCTTCGTATATATATATATATATATATATATATATATATATATATATATA
>JAOUZG010020001.1:1308393-1333955 GCA_026289955.1 Argiope argentata
AAAAAAAAATATCCCCTGGCGGTCAAAATTGATAAATTGAAAAGGTCACTCAGTAAGTCGCTTATCAATTTTTTGCAAAGTGAAAACTTTGAAAAAAAATGCATTTTCCCCCCTCATTCCTAAAGCTAATGACCGAGACTACATGATATGGAATCGCTTACGGAAAAAAAACGCACTTCGTTTAATGCGCTATTAACTTACAAAAACAAGTTCATGTTATATTGTGAAGTCACTAAAAAAAGATAGAGATTCTCTACGTGGGGCTTAGAGGAGAAGGATAAAAAAATTAAAGCTGGCGATAGGGATAAAAACTTGCTTCTCTACCTTCACATACCGATCGATAGGGGGCGCTGCAACCTCCGGTTTATCTCTCTGTTTCAGACTTTGCCTGTATTAACCTTATCAACTGATGAGAGCGCCACGTTGTGACGTTGAAACCGATGAGTTTGGGGACAAAGAAGATTTCAATACTTTAATTAACTGATCTCTATTTAGAGGTCACTTCCTTCAAAAATTTGTATATCATATTTATAATAATCAAATAATATCTGAGTGATCAAAATAATCTTAAAGTAATGAACTTAATTTAGCACGTTTTGATAAAATTATTCACTTCTGATGTATTATCCAATCAATTTCACAACGTTCTTTTAAAAAATGTATTGGGGCTTTGAAATCTAATTCAACTATCATAGTTTATTTCATAATTTCAACTTTATTTTCCTTCGGGTGAAATTCCAAAACGATTTTTATTTAATTCATATCAATTTATATACTGGCTATAGTTTAAAATTAATTACGTTATATCATATTTAACTCAAAAAACAACTAAAATAAATTTTTCATTAGAAAAATTCATTTTATTCCATGTAAGAATATTTGAATCTATAATTTATGTTAATCTTAAGTGCATGCATACTGCAATTGCTGCACTACTTTCAATAATAAGTTTAAGTTCTTATGTCTTCAACAAAAGTAAGATTTTAGCAAATTATGCAAACATGCAAACTTGTTAAAATGTATAAAATAATAAATAAAATTGAGTTAAACAAAATGGAAGCAATGTATTATTTTATCTCATTTAATATACGCAACAAAAACATTTCACATCATCAACGACTTAGTTTCCAAAATTTAAATTATTGCAATTTTGTTAATTTATACCTCTCATTCATTTTTGATCCTAATGGTTTAGATTTATTTTCTAATTTATTGGATAACATTATTTTGTAAAAAAAAGTCTGATTAAAAGTTTTTGTTACTTATGGCCCTGCCTATGGACAAGACCTCCGCTGATACAGCAGGAGATTTAAGCCGAAAGGAGCGTCTATTGTTTTTGAAGTAGCGCCAACTAGGGCCAAGAGTACGACTTAGCTATACACTCACCACATTTGCTTGCACCCCCTTTTTGCAGGGGGGCACATTCACACAACTCACAGATAGCACACAGAAGAACCACGATGCCCGAACCGAGACTCTAACCTGGGTCTCCCAGGACACGAGGAAGACGTGCTACTTCTTTGCTAGAAAGCCGGCTGATTAAAAGTAGTAGAGATAATAAAATTTGTTACTTGAATTGTGGGCAAAGGTATTTGTATTATGATATGACTAACTTTTGTGGTGACTATTCATTTTTTGGTCTAAACTTATCCAAGAAATTCCGAGATCAAAGGCCATTAAGGACAAAGAGAAAATGATATCTTCCATTATTCAAAGTTACTGATGCACCGAGGAAGTCGTAAGATTCAATATGAGAGTAAAATGTATTCATAGTGAACTTCCAAAGAGAAATACCTTTTTTGATTTAAAAACAGGCTAGAAAAAATGTTAGCAGCCTTTCTCACTATAACAAGAAATTTGTACTAAAATGTGTGTCAATTAATTTACTAACAATTTTAATAAATTTGGTTAAAAGGTTGAATTGAAGCCAAACCGCATAATCGTCTTCCGTGAATTTTTATTTCTTAACTAAGCCATGCCATGCTTAATTTACAAGTTACAACTATATTAAGTACTCCTCAACAGTTTGGTAAACTCTTTTAATGTTACCAATTCTTGAGTAATAGATTGTGCACATCCTGGATAATGCGAAGGGAAGTGATACCTATGTGCCTAAGTGAACTTTTATATACATGTAAATTTTCTTTGGAGCTAAAATTCAAAATAAAACAACTTAGCTTGTATCACCAATGCATCACTTGCATAAAAGTAGTTGTATAGGATGTTATATTATTCTTGAATATAGTAGGCAAGGTAAACTACTTTTACTCGTTTTCTCAGCGGGCACCTTGGAACTATGAAATATTCTGAAGGTTCTTAGCGCTTTGAAGACTGCTCCAAGTGTTTTACGGAAGAGGATTCACCTGATCCCATTTTTATTTGTTTGAATTTCTCCAAGCATGGTCTTCATTGTTAGTATTGTATTTCAACAGGGTGCAAAATTTCATATACTTGACACAGCTTTACTGTTTTTGGAGTCGCTAGTGGACAACAGCATTGTTTCCTTCACAGTATTCTAATCTCGATCTAAAACGAAGGAAGTATAAATTTGGACAGCGACAGTATTTCCTACACAGTATTCTAATCTCTATCTGAAACGAAGGAAGTATAAAATTGGACAACAGCAATGTTTTCTAGATAGTATTACAATCTCGATCTGAAACAAAGGAAGTGCAAATTTTTTGGACCATCACCAATGTTGTATTTCTTCTCACGAATAAATATCTAGTTTATGAAATAATTCTTTGGAATGTCCTTACACTTGCATGGGAATCAGATAGTGACGTGGTTGTACTATAATAGATGCTGCAGTTGCTGAATCTGTATCTAAAATAGATTCACCGTTATTAGGAGCCTCTACTAACAGATATTTGTCAAATACATAACAGTTAGTGAGAATCTCAAGTTTTTTAGTATCAATCTCATAAAATCCTTTTTTCTGCTTTTTTTAAGTGTGTAATATTGAGAGAAATTAAGAGAGATTTAACTGAAAATCGATAATTCGAAGCACGTTTTCAATTCCCTGTATATGAGCCATATGAGTTCTGGCATGTATATGGGCCAGATGCACGTTAAGTCTATCAGTCAAATGTTTGTCTTATGGTTTAATGTAATGTATTGCAAAGGTTTGTCGTCTTTAACACGATATCACTGCTCAAATAACAGGTAATTTCGGACACAATCCTCTGACCGTATTTTATCTGAAATCATTTAAATGAAACTAATTTTCTTCGTTTGAACTTTCAAAGAAACGAAAGAATTTAAAAACGTATGTAATCTTCGTTCTTGAGTTGAACTAATAAATTAGCCTTTCATCTTGTCGTGTATTTATCAAATTTAAAAGTTCTTTGAAATAACATCCATTTTAATCATATTGATATGAGTAATACGATTGATATTTTTAGTGAAAAAGTACTGATAATTCGTTTCTTGATCATTTAAAAAATTATTGTGGAAACAATTAATTGAGGGCTTTTTAGATGATCTAAGTGTTTTAAGCAACATAACTATTCGAATATTTAAGAAAACAATTATTTTTGCTTGAGATTATTAGTATGATACATTTTAGATTACATTTTAAGCATGGGTTTTGTTAACAAACCTTTTAGATTATATTTCAAATAATGGATCTATTCACGTGCCTTTTAGAGTATGTTTTAAATAATGAAAATGCTTTCTCAATTTCTGATAGTAAAATATCAGAGAAAAAATTTTTTTAAAGTAAAATATTCAATTTCAATGAGATATCAAAAATTCATTGGTGTTTCACAAATCTCAAAAGAGAAAAATTTGACGAAAAAAAAGTTATATCAAATTCGAATCATCACATTTTAAATGAAGCTCCACATGGTCGAAAAACCTTCCTTTATAAATAGTGAGGAAAATGAATAAATAAATAAAGCTCTTTTCGTAATATTGTAAGCATCCATACATTTAATATTTTCTACTTTTGATGCAAAAAATATTCGTATTAAAGTCACCGATGATGATTTAATAAGCTTCGATTAATTTTTCAATAATTTTTATTTTTTAAATATTGCTATAATTTTTTAAAAATCTGAAATTAATTTATGATTTTTTAATTTTCATTTATTTAAGTATTATCTATTAATTAGAATGGAACCCTTCATATTAAACAACAATACCTTTGAATAAATACATTGTCACTGCTGTCAATTGAATAACTAAAAGTTGTCTGATACATTCTGTACATTAATTAGATTTTTGTCCTTTTGAAAGATTCAAAATAAATATGGCTTGTGCATCAGCTGTACTAAACGATTTTTTTAAATTAAGGTTTCTTTACAATGATTCAAATGATTATTATAATTCATAATTTTTAATTGATCACAGTTAAATTATTTTACTTTTGAAGTAATAAGTCAACTCTTTAATATTTGAATTAAAAATAATTAAAATGTTAATTAATTTTGCCTTAGTTTTTCGCTAAATAGCCCCTAAATTATATTTTTCGTTAGAGTATTTTATATAATTGGCTGCTAGAATAATTCAGGTACTTATGAACGAAATAATCGGGGGAAAAATTTGTTAAGTACATCACATGTATGATTCTATCAATGATCAATACTTCTATTTACATTCAGATAACAAGAAAATAAAACGCTTCATATTTTTTTTAAATCTGAAGCATATTAGAGCGAAATCTTGAGTTAAAAGATTCAAAGCATATTGTTATAATCTTGAATTAATCATGTTCAGATTGTTTGTCGATGTTTTACAATGTTTCAAAAAATAATGGGCCCTAAATTCAGAATTATTTGTTAAAATCTTTTTTAGGGAGTAGAAACAAAAGTAAAAAAAAGTCTGAATGTGATTCATATATATTGATACAATTTGTTAGGTTAATCATATAAGCAACTATCAATACAATTCACAGTGCATGCATTTCCTACATTATTCCCGCATGCGTTTTTATCATTAAAATAATCGATTTGTTGTTCAATGTTTGCAGTATATCGATAGAACTCTACAAAAACAAGAACAATTGAAGATAATTCAACGATAGATTATTTTATTAACAATAATCTATTGACTCCAACTACAATCACTACCATTTTTAACCAAATAGATATTTGTGTTTTTTCATTATTATTCATAAAAATGCTCTGTTACAAATCTCATTTCTAGTTATTTCAATTATTAACTATTTAGTTATTTAGTTCATCTTTCTGATTAACAACCCCAACTGCACATATAATTAGTTTATTTATTAATATTACTTATGAACTTTAAGTTATAGATATTAAAGTAAATACACCTGGAAGGAATATTTAAAAATTTCTCAGATGATTTATACGACTTTTATTACTAACATTGATAAAAGTCTAATAATTGCAATTCAGAAATGAGATAAGTATGTAAAATGAATTTATTATCAAACTTTAAAATTCTTGAATAAAAAAGTTTTCTGAAAAAAAAAGGTTTTTTTAAAACAAAAGTAAGATTTTTAAAAAAAATTATTTCTTTAATAAAGTTGGACGTAAGAAAACAAATCAAAACTTTTCTCTAAAACAACTAGTTAAAAACGCAAAATATTAAATAAGTAAAAATATTTTTGCTTTTACACAAATAAAATTAAGATCTCTAAAAAGGATTAAGATTCCTCAATTAAAGTTTCTTTAAGAAATTTAAAAGTATAGCATTACAAAATTAATTCACTATCGGTATTTTTAAAATGAATTAAAACCGTAAGCGTTAATTTGCGTTAAATCGAGACGAAATCGAAATTTCTATAAAAGCAACGGATTATTCAGACAAAACATTTTCGCAAGCAAGAGCTTTTTGGAGTTAATTAACCTTGGTTCTACACTAATAATATTATATACAATCAACAAGGACAAAATTATTGTTATCAAGCAACTGATATGTAGGAAAAAAAATCAAAACCAAATAAAGCTGATATCCCCCCCCCCCTCTATCAAATGTTAAGGTCATTGTTTTCAACTTTTAAGAGTTTTCTACAGAATGTGCATTGTAATCAATTTCTCGTTTATTTTTCTTAACATTTTTTCTCGCTATTGGCCAGTATCATAGACAACAAAAGTATTCAAACTCACCTAAAATTCAAATTAATAGAGTTTCTTAGAAATATTACTATTTTATATTCGTTTAAGATCTTTATAAGGCTAAATTTAACCAATTAATCATAAAAAGAACTAAAAAAGATAATAAAAATTATATAAATTCGAATACACAATTTCATATACATTAAATTATGTATTTATTTCATACTTATGAATAAACATAAAATTATTTAGGTTCATGCATAAAGAATTTATGTGTGCTCATTCATACTAGATTTCATGTATAATAAATATGAAATTATGTATGTTTTTGAAAATATACATAATTTTATATACTGGGCAACTTATTCCATTTCATTTTTCCATAATTCACCAAAGGTAATTCACCGGTAAATGCTTACCTTGTGTAATTTGTTTACCACCCCTATTCGGAGATCACTAATTTTTAAAAAAATTAAACCCAGGGAAGATGGAAGGGAAAAAAAACTCCCTGTTCCGTGTTGCGTTTTCTATCTATTTCACATCGGACAGTGGGAATTTTTTTTCTCCCTCCGTATCAGAAAAAGTCCCATCCTTTTTATGTGCTAGTGTTTTACCCTAAAAAAAATCCCTATCCTTTTTGAAATGATGGATTATAAAGCACGAATTACAAACTGGGGCGTGATTTTTTTAATTGTTATCCAATTTTTTCATCCTCTTTTGAATCTCCTTTTTTCAACCCCTATCCCGTTTTGGGGAGAAAATTTTCCAGGATATAAAAAAAAAAAATTCCCGGATTAATGATAAAGGGTATCCATCATCGAAGACGGAATTTATGGACCAAAAAGATCGAGTGAAGTACTTTTTTTAATTTCTTCTTTTTTTTAAAGTTTTTTTTTCATACTCCAGAGCTTAAGAGTTTTTTTTTTCTTATCAAGTTAACTGCGTTAAAAAGTTTCTCCTCACCTAAATATCAATCACGCATTCATCAGAAAATGAACTTTAAATCCTGAAGATAAATTAAAGTTTTTCACAGCCTGGGTTCATTCGTTGCCCGAGCTTATCTTTTTTTTTGGTGATATTTTTGTTTATGTTATCGCTTTAACTGGATTTAAATGGAATTCATATGAATGAAAAATAGGGTTAAAATTCTTCTTATGAATAATTTTGTTTGTACAAACAATGGTATTGATAATGAAAGCTGAATCGTCATCTAGTTTGACTTAAAGAATCTATAATCAAAGTTCTTTAATGAAAAACATAACCGTTAAAGAACATTAGGATCTCCCAGCCTAGGTTCAATCATTACTCTAATTTATTATTTTTATTTTATTATTACTATTTGTTGAAGAAACTTTAACTGAAATTAAAAGGAATTCACACGTATGAAAAATTGGATTCAATGTTTTTTATGAATATTTTTGTTTAAACACAGAGTTGAATCATCATCTCGTTTGACTTAATGAATCTATAATCAAGGTTCTTTTATGAAAAGCACAACTGCCAAAAAAATCATACTCAGATTTTCATAACCAAGGTTCAATCATTACCCGAACCAAGTTTATCATTTTTTCCCCGAGATATTTTTGTTATGTTATCGATTTAAGGGGATTTAAATGTAATTCAAATGCATGAAAAATAGGGTTAAAACACTTTTTTTTCGAATAATTCTTTAGATACAAAAAAAAAATGTTATTGGTCTTTGAAGGTGAATCGTTGCCTTTTTTAAATCTATAATCAAAGTTTTTTGATGAAAAACTGTCAAAAAAACTATAAAGTTAACTGGGTTAAAACGTTTCTATTTACCAAATTATCAATCATAAATTCATTAAAAATTGAGATTTAAATCTTGAAAATAAATTAAAATTTTTAACAGCCTAAGTTCACTACTTGCCCGAGTTCATATTCTTTTTTTTTTCGTTCATATTTTTGCTTATGTTATCGCTTTATCTGGAATAAAAGGGAATTCAAATGTATGAAAAATAGGGTTAAAATACTCATGAATAATTTTGTTGAAACAAATAACGTAACTGATTATGGAAGTTGAATCATCATTTAAACTATCTACAACTATTAAAAAAAATACTCTGTGATGACTCGTGGGGAAATAAATAGCCTTGCGTAGTCCAGACTGAATAGTGAAGCTGATGTTCGAATGATTAGAAAATTAGTTTTAGAATATAATGAATTTTAAATTATTATTAAATATATACACCATAAGAATGAGGTAACTTTCATATATGTTATTTTGTCAACTACATATTAAGAAGAAAGTATGGATGTCTTCTTATTTTACCATATGGCATAATGCCATAATCTTTGCGGTATACAGTGGTAATGGGGTTTTTTAATTAAAAATTAAGCGAATTATTGGCTATTTGTAATAACCCTTGGAAATATTACACATGTTATGCCATTAAAATTTCAAAAAAATTGTTTCTCTGATAGTAATTTAATTGCAATGCATTATTTATTAAATTTTCACAATTTCTCAAAATATTTTTTGCATTTTTTTTGCTATAGATTTTATTGAGGCCAGCGATTTAAGTTAAAACTTTTATCAGGGTTTCATAAGATATTTTGTAGCATAATTTTTTAATACATTGTTGAAGAATAAGGAATGCTTATGTGGCCAGTTTATTTGAGAAATGATAGAGTGAAATTATATTTCTGTAAAATTGCAATGCATTATTTGCAATTATCACTATTCATAATCAAATAATTTAACCAAATGCTTGACTTCTTAATGGTGCTGTGATGTCATGGGCCATGACTTTAATGGAACGACTCATGTACATATTAAACAGAGTGCAAAGCTATTAAAATACATCATTTTAATTCCAACTGCAATTTAATCATTACAAATGCTCTGTTGATCAAATCACAAATTTTACATACACAATTTAATTAAATTGAACAATGATACATATGTACCAGTTGATCATTAAAAGCGGACTGTTCGTAAATGAAATCCAGGGGGGGGGGCTGCACTTTAAACCTTCTAATTTAAATTTAATCCAGTAAAAGTATTTATGAAGTAAATGTAGAGTCACCATTTTTACTCAATACCATAATTTTATAAGTCAATTTTTTTAAATAAATATTTTTGATTCAATAGCATTCTAAACAAACAAAAAAGGTTCTTCCCTTCTATTAGAAAATTTAAATGAGTTATGAAACTTTGAATTTTTTTAATTTTAGTCTCCTCAATGACCTTTTCAAGCAAACGCTGCTCATTGATTACCAGATGTTGCTCCTATCGACTATTAATATATTCAAGATTATCATAATCCCAATGATATTTTAAGCTTCATAATTCGATCAATTTGAAATGCAGACATGCAAGATTTTTTTAGAATGTTAAGGAATTGAAATGTTCTATTAAATATGACTAATAAAATAGATGGAGCGCATGAAAATGTAATGCATTGCATAAACAGAAGAATCTTGGCAAAAGAAATTTGTCATGTTATTGTTCACTATAATTTAACTTTTGTGTAAAGTTTTGAATTAAGTCTCTTATAAAGGAAACTTTTAAAAAGCATTTCCAATTCTATACTGTGTATCTAGACATAAAGACTATTCAATATTTTGAAAGAATATATGAATATTATTAATTTCAGTCATTTATTTTGCCAGTTATGTGTTGACTGAATTATTAAATAGACTAACTTGACTACTATCTAGTGACCACGTAATTATCTAAGCTACAAAACCTTGAGATATTTTAAAAATATATTCAAGGAATCTCATTTTGCGTTTTTATTGAATTCAGAGGATCTTCACACTCAGAAATAATGAAATAGGACTAATTCATTATTTTTGTGTAACAATATTTTAAAAAAATAATCAATGGAAACTTTTAGATTTTAGAATATTATACTAAGGATATTTAAAATGTTAAAATGAAAAAATTCATTATTTTCCTTTGTGGTAATATTTGTTATTTATAAACAGCTTATATAAACATTCAATTAATATCAATAAAAAAGTCTGATTTTAGAATTTCGTGGATAGCAAGGGAGGATCAGGGAATTTCATTGCTAAAATGCTCACTACAAAGTTTAATCAGTACCTGATTACCATTATTTTCTTATTTATGTATTTTCTTTAAATGGAAGGATCCCTTGGAAAACACATTAAAAACTATATCTGCAAGTCGTCAAAAAATATCCTTATCTTATCGTGACCCTGTAGGTATTTTTGTTCAAAAAATATACATGTTTATAAAATCCTTTCTGAAATATGAAAAGTGGGCATTTTGTTATAATTAAAGAAACCTTGTTTCGGTTTACAAATCAGTTTCAAAAAATATTAATCAGAAATTTGATTCCTTTTATTAATCATATTTTATAAATATCAGATTATGTGCGAATAATCCGTATAATAAATAAAAAATGAAGGAAAAAATCAATTCAAAAATTCCATTGGAATTTTTTTTTAATTCTCAGTTAGAAAGCTACACATATAGCATATGATAATCTCTTAGGAAAGAATAAACAATACATTTTATTTTTACGACTTTTTTATATATATTTTCTTATAACAGATTTATAAGGAATTTTTCTATGCTACAGCTCCCTTTTTAATGTTTACCTTCTCCGGTAATATTATTGTATATGATTTGAACTAAATGTTTTATGAATAATTTGATGTCCATACTTATGTCAACAAATATATTTAATATTCAAACTCTGATAGGCATATGAGTCAGCATTATGTTAATAGCCTTACACTTAATCTATTTACTATGTAAATGAATTTCTAAATGGTGTGGTGTCCCATGACATCATATCCTCATTAAAAGTGTAGCTGTCCGGATAATCTGTTTTAAAATAGACGGTTTCTTTTAAGATAATATAATTTCCTCATCTAAATTGGGCAAAGTGTTATCAAAAAATTTCTTCCTTCACTTTCTAGAGCTAAAATAAAGTTACACTATTTATTATTCATTGCGAAATTTAAACTTTATAGCAATAATGAAATCATTTGCTAAAAAATTAAATAAAGAAAAGTGATTCATAACATTTTTGAGGCTTTTAAAAAATTTTCTTTTTTGAATTTTGAAATGATGTAAAAATAATTTTTAGTAACAATATTTTATGAAATTGTCAAGAAAACTTGCAACAATCTTTTGATTTTTGATTAATCAAAATTTTTAATAATTTACTCCAAAATGCACACTGCAATCTCCAAAATACACCTGCAAAAAATTTGGTAGCTCTAATTCAAATGGTACCTTCTGTGAAGTGCACAACACAGAAACGTTCATCTTTAACATTATGAGAAAATTTAAAAACAGAAATTGAAATTTTTTAAATGGCATTTTGGGATTAACAATTGTACAGAATTTATAGCGCGTTGCTCAACAAAAATAAGAGAACATATAAAGAAAAAGTGCAATAAATTACTGACTTTAGATTAGAAATAATATCATTATTAGAATAATATCCTTACCTTACACGTTTTCTCAGATAAAAATTAAATAAATCTATACACATAAGCGTGAACAATGTTGTAAAAATAATAAAACGTAATTTCAAATTTATTGTAAATTAAAATTAATATATTAAGTTCTTTATAATTTCATAAAAAATTATTTCTTAAAATAAAAAAATAATTAGTAAACTAATTAATTAATAAAGCTTTTTAATCATCAAAATTTATTCAAAGAAAGCAAAATTTGTAATGATGAAAATATGAAATGCTACAAAGTGTGTAATAAATACATTTTAGGAGATCTTTTGAATATATAAACAGCTAAAAGAATTCCAAAACATTTAGACCAAAATACTTTGAAAAGAAATATAAAGTAAAAAAATAAGAAAAAAAAAACAAAGAGATTCAAAATATGAAAAAAAAATCTTTTTAGAATTGAATTCATGAATAAAATAGAGAAAAATGACAAACAATTTCAAATATAAATAAATTACGACAAATGAATAACAAATTTATCTGAAATATTTATTTATATAATATTGATAAATCAGACAATTGAAACATTTTTGAATAAAATTAAATTTTTTAAAAACCGAAATTTTTAAAAAAATTTTGTAATATTTTGTACAATTTTCTATTAAGAATTAATGAAGTTTTGTAATTAAAATGCAAAAATCTAGAACTAAAAAATCTGAATATAACATTTTTCAATTATTATGAATTAATCATTAAATATAAATAATTTTTGAGCCTAAATTTACTTCATATAATCTCAATTTAATTATAAATTTTTAAATTAGCCTTTATCTAGAAAATTAATTCTAAATAAACTTCATTTACTCACATTATATGAAAGGATATTTTTTTAAAAATTGAGCAATTTTTCAAATCGAACTCTAAAATATTGTGTGACAAACAAAATATTTAAGAGAAAGAAATTAAATATCTTTACTTAAAACTCACACTGCTGACACAAATTGCTGAAAGAATGAACATAAATTGTTTTTCATTTGTTAATAATTAAAATTAAAAATGACCATAAGCTTTAGATTCCTTATCTCTAAATCCATATCTGATTTATTTTAAGTATTGAAATTCAACACAATGAAAAACATAACATCATCCAATAAGACCTTTGATATTAGCGGTGCAGCAGGTTTTTCAAGCTTATTATTTCAATAGGACCCTGAATAACTTATCATCCCATCCAATCTCGTCCATTTAAACAGAAAAGAAAAAAAAGCAGAAAGAACCTTTGATGTAATGCGAAAGCGATGGATATTCCTGATTAAAATGGAAAAGAATTTAAGGGCAAATTAAGAGAATTGATAAGATTTCACGTTAGGTTTTAGAATAAACTGAGGTTGACTTTTTCAGCTTTTAACTGTAAGTAGTTCAACTCAAGTCCCGAAGTAAGTCTATGAAAAATAAAATTTAAAAGAAAAAAAACTACACTTTGCCTGGTAAATTTGACTTAAGCAAACCTTTCCTCTTTGTATAAAGTTAAATATTTAAATTGGGAATGCAGCATTAATTAGTAGCATCAAAATAATTCGACTCATTCTGTCGGCCATGACAGTTTTTAATGAATGATTTTTACAGCGGGGGTTTGTCCTGGAAATGCTTTTGATCTCTTTCGATTGCTTTTTTAAATGACTCAAAATTACAACTTTTGGGGAAGATTTTCCCGATAATTTTAAGGAGGATCTTTTGCCGGTTTTAACTTTTTCACTGACGTCAGTTGAACGAGAAAGAAGCAAAAAGAAAGAAAATGTAAACGAATTTCTGAACTTTGTTTTTAGAATTACTTTGAGAGGTAGTTTGTAATTAAAGTTTATGAAAAGACTTTACTTAACTGGGAGATTTTTTCGAAGACACATAATAAGAGCGGATTGGCTAAGATATATTTTTTTTATTTATATTGATTATAAACGATTTTTATAAAGTGCTAACCGCAAAAATAAAGCCTGTCGCTGAGAGTTACGTTTTATTTTAAGCTGTGTGATTAAAATTAACGATTCTTAAAATTTCAGAATTCGCAGAGAAAAGTTATTTGACCAAAAACTGATAATGTAGATGCAGATAACAATTACTTCAGATTTAGAGGGAAAAAACTATCTAATTATAGTTATCTTTTCCACAAACTGCAATAAATTAAACGTCTGTTCATTCTAGACATTAATCATGACTAGTTGTTTTTATTTAAAACTTTTCTAAAATGTCTGGAGTTTCATTGGCTAATTTATTTCCTTGGGTCTTATCAACATTTTATTTTATAAGATGTTATTATTTTACATGCCAATAAAAAAGTTTGTTAATATTGGCTTTTTACAATGCGAGATATATAGTATACATAACTTTACAAATTTATGTTAAAAATATATAATTAGAACATGTTCGGTTTTTCCACTTAGATAAAAATCACATTTTATCCTACAAATTTTCAAGGGTTTTAATTACTATTATTGATTTATACATGAAAGAGGACCCATTTAAATCTTTCCTTAAATACCAAGCTACAAATAAGTTTTGGCACTAGTACTATCTTAAACATAAATAATGCGTTTTACTAATAAAATACATACTATGTCATAATAAACAATAAACAAAAGATTTTAATAATTTCTGATAGACAATTATTAAAATTTCAACTACAATCATTATGTTTATTAGAAAGTTAAGCTCAGGCTTTTATTTAGAACAGGTTATAAACAATTGAAGACTTTCTGGTATTTAATATTTACAAAATTAAGGGATTAATAAAATAATTACCCAATTAATCAATGTACTTTGCTTATTGAAATATTTGTTCTCGTAAATGCAAAACAATATTTTTAATAACAAATACCAATAATTAAATAATTTGCGATAATAATAATAATTAAATAAATTGCGATAATTTGCGACCAATAATTAAATAAAAGCGAATTGAAGCTTGCCAGAATCAAAAATCCTATAAAGCAAGTTAAATACAACTTAAGGAATCATTTATAATTCCTTGATTCCTACGACAGTCTTTAAGAGTATAATCCATAAATTTATATTTCTTGTAATCAATGTAGATAATAAATAGAATATCAACGGAAAAAAGCAATTTTTAATTTCTATTAAACGTGTATATGTATTTGCTTAGTTTGGTTACAGATACAAAAATAATCTGATTAATTGATTAATAAATTATTGGTGAAGAAATAAGTTTCATTGAATCTTTCTATTGGAAAAAAAGACAATAATTCCGGAGATATTTTATGCGTTCATACGAATTTCAGTAAATAAAATTTCCACACTATTGTTTGCTTTTCTCCGAAAAATATTGAATTAATGATGTTTAATTTAATGCAAGATTCAAAGCTTTTATTATATAAGACAAACCTTTAGATATTTGTGAATTGAATCGGAAGATTTAAAATTGTTCCTGTAAGCTTCAATTTGCAGTTCTATTAAATAATAATCAAATATTTAATTACAAATGAAATAGTTAAGAAAATTTTATCATTGCCGTTATACGGTTTTTTTATTATTAATTTATTATGGTTCAGAGAAGGTCTTAGTTTAATAATTACTGTAATTTTTATAGAATAAATATAGAGAATGTTTTCAAATCACCTTTATATTTTTATGCATTCTAAAATTAAAATTTTAATTATTGAATTTCTAATTTTAGTTATTAATTCATGAAATAGTTTAATTCAAAAAACGATTTTAATTAATGAAATCCAAATTTTAATTGTTGTTCCTTTTTATTAACCATTTTATTCCGTTTAACTAAAGTTAATTATTTCAAATATTATGAAATATTGAAATGAATTCTTTGTAGGAATTTAACAATAGGTAGCACGATCAGTCCGATTTTCTAAACTTTAATTAAATTAACCAGTTAGCTGATAATTAAGTTCTGAAAATATTAAAACGCATTATGATCTCCTAAAACTACTTAAAAAAGTGCAGAAAATTCCATATTTTAGCACATCAAATAGAGAAATTAATCAAAACATTCCAATTTTACAAATACAAAATAATTCAATTTAAATACAAATTTTTTGAAATAATATATTCAAATAAACATGATAGGGAAAAAAAGAAGAAATAATTAGTCGAATTTGATAATTTGTAGAAAAAACTCTGAAAACTTCAAAACTCCCCCAAAATTATGGCCCTAAATAGGAAAGAAATGTCTCAATATTGGTAATTATAACATAATTTCGTATCAAATAAATGAAATGAAGCAATTTGGCTAAGTGGCCAAATAGTGAAAGTAAAAATGATACTATTCTTAATACTAAGTGTTGAAGAATCATGATAAGGTCCCTATTGCTCAAAACAACTTAATAAAATAAAAATTTCAAAATGAGATATGAAATGTGACGTCTCTATCAATGTTAAAAGAGAGTATAAGTATACATCCGTGTTAGTCAAATGCACCCAAATAGGACAAAACGCAGGACTTAGAAAAATGAAATTTGGTAAAAACATATTCGGAGGGTTGAAATAAACAGCACCCTTACGCTACTTAATAAGGCAACTCCTTCATGTTTAGAATGATAATTAACTTGAATAAAAACAGTGAAATACTGCAATCTGCCGCAATAATCTCTGAAAATATTGTTTCAAAAAATGCTTTTTCGCCACTTTAAAAAACAAAATGTGTTGTTTTAATATAATTAGTGAACTGATTTTCTCTCTATAACTTTGACAAGCCGTTTGGTGTCACAGAGGCTTTATGGTAAAGTCTTTGGTTTCCCACTTGACAGATTCCAGGTTTGAAACTCAATTTTTCCAGAAAATGACATGACAGTAAGTTTGAGGTATGTTATATCCATAAATAATTCAACTGGGTCGACGTAAAAGTGAGAAGATGGATTCCCAAACCATAGTTTAAAAATTATAAAGTTAAAAGCATAAATTAACCTTTAGTTACATTTAAACAGGTCGTAGCGACACGAATTTCAAAGATATTTATAAAATCTTTTTTTAAGTCATTCGTGACAATTTTCATCATAGTGAAGAAATTTATTCTTTATTTTGTTTCGTGAAATTATTTCATCCCATTTTTAATTCCATTTTCAAAGCTTTGGTTGACAAAGCTTGCTTTTTCTAATAGAAACAAAAGTAGTTTAAGTTTTTTGCTTTGGAATAAAACACCGTTTTCAAAAGGTTTTTCAGTCAAAATTCTTTAAAGGAAGAGCGTTTCATTTCATTAGGTAAGTCTTATTTAGTGAAAAATTCTTTTGCAGCTGTTTCATATCATAATTTAACTACTATCTCCATTTGCTTTTGCTTTTTGCTATTGAAAATTTTAACTTAACTTTAGCTCAGCAATTATTTTTAACTATCCTGTTTTTAATCGTGGCTTAAAAAATTATAAGTTTTCAAAGTTGTAAAAAATTTCCTTTTAATGTGAAAAATATAGACTTGTTGATATATATTGTTATAATTTTATAGACTTGATTATATATATTGCTATAATTGTTATAATACTTTTTAGAACACTATGAATCACGTAATAAACATTTTTATTCTTCTAAAAACATTTGGAAAAATCTTTTTTTTCCAACTAAAATAGTTTTTGCTTTGACATTATATTTTGAAATTTCCTTACATTTTAAGTTAATATAATTTTGCTTTTTAACAAATTGCATAATTTTTTTCATTGAAAATAATCATATATGTTGAAATTTAAATTTTTTCGTTTTACCTTTTAAATAGTTAATGTAAATTTCTGTATTGTTCAATAGCTTTATATCAAACATTAATAAATAGTTATTTAAAAAGTTTCAACTTTTTAAATAGTTTTTTATTATTAAATTCAATGGTTTGTAAATATTTAATATTAAAGAATATTTTAATATTTGTATTCAGAAAATATTCATAGAAATTGGAAATAATTTTCACATAAATTTCAATTTTCATTAAACTGATATTTTTCAATTCTTATCAAGTATTAAAAGGAAATTTCAATAGTTTTGCTTATATTTTTATTAATTTTAAAGGAAACCCAGCATTTTATGTTATCATTTCATGCATTGAAAGAAAGAAATTTTCTTTAATTAATATATTAATACCATTGATCATATTAAAAAAAATTATGATGACACAATCAAATGGTACATAAATTTTGAAGAAAATAAGACGCAATTAATTTCTATACTATCTACGATCACATAATCCCAATAATGCAATTACTAATTATTGAAATCAATAAAAACTTCCAAAAAAATTGTCATAAAAATAAGGAAAACATATTTAAGTTAGTCCAGTGTCTTTAAAGTCAAATAAAAAATGATGAAATAAAATAAACAAAGTATAAGAACTGGAGGAGAATGAAATTAAGAAACTGTTTTGAAACTGTGTAGAAGAGACTACTTCTGAGGAAAAATTAACATAAAATTAGAAAAGTATTAGTAAAAATGAAAATAGGTTTAATGAATGGGAATTTTCTCCTTTTGATGTTATATTTGACAAAAGCAGGCGACTAAATGGCAAAAAAATTTTAGGCATAAAGAATAAGTATAGCTTCTTAATTTGGTATTTTGAACTATAACAAAATTTCAATACTGGTTCAAAAAAATTGTTAAAAATCAGTAAAATTTAAAAATTAATTTTGTTCTAAATTTTTCAGACAAAAATTTTAGCAGAATCAAATAACGAAGAAGGTATTAATGAGGAAATTAAAAGGAACAAATATTGGCACAACCACAGAAATAAGTGAATTTTAAAGAGAACGAAAATAATTCAATGCAATCCAAATTTCAACGTCCATATATTAGTATGTTTTCAGACAAATTTGGTATTATCAAACAGGAAGCATTACCGAATTCCGAACTATCAAAAGCAATTCAATATAATAAATGTATCAACACTCAAGTAAAAATTGGACATAAATGATTAAAATTTGTCATTTTAGCTTCAAACTGTATCATGAAGCAATCATTCCCAGTTCAACCAAAAAAATTATTAAAGACAATTAATATTGGTACAAACTTAGAAGCGTATAAATTTTCAGCTGGCTGGAAAGAATTAAAAGATATGAAATTTTTGAGATCTATCTTTAAAAAATCTTTCAAATTTGACACTATCTTCGAATATACACTTTAGTATTTCGAACTCTCAAAAAAATTTAATAAAATAAATATTTCATGTAAATATAGTGTATGAAAGATTAAAACTTGGAATTTTAACTTTATTCCAGATCATGTAAGTAAAAATTTCCAGTATAACTAAATAAGCAAAAAATGACGAAGAGAGTTAAAGCAACCAATAATGGCACAATCTCAAAAACATATAAGTTTTCAGTTGCCTGAAAAAAAAATCAATTCCACGGAATTTTCGAAATTCGGTTAAAGTTGCACAAATTGATTTTAAAAGAATCTGTCAAATTCGGTCCTATCTTAGAAAATGCTCTTTAATTTCCGAATAATCGAAAACAATTTAATGTAATAAAAATTTCGAGTTCGACTAAAAATTTAGCATGAAAGAATGAGGGAAAATCCCTCCTTTTTGGCAAATCCTCCACATCTTTTAAGGACAGTCCCTCCAGTTTTAACTTTAAATTCACTCCAAACCAATGACACCACACTCACAAGCTGTTGATTGCCAAAAAGGAAATTTACATAAGTGTTGCTTTACATCTTTTTCCTCCCTACTTTCGTTATTTGCTTCTTTTAGTGCAGCGCTTGTGGCTTCATTTGAACTCAAATGAAGTTTAACAACCGAAAGAAATGCTTTTGTCAATAAAAGCGCAAAAGCGAATATACACAGTCGCGTGCTTGTATGTTCTTTAAAAATTACTCGTTTTTTTTTCTTTTTTCTTTTTCTTCTTGTTGCGGAATGGAAAACGGTTGCAGTTACGTTGCGGTTTTTGCTCAACAGTTCGTTGTAATTTAGAAATTTTGTCCCTTGCTGCTTTACTGAATGGTGTTTTTCGCTTACGGCTTCGCCTTTCTTTCCTTAAAATAAGAACAGCGGAGTTTTAATATGAGGTATTTACTTGGACCACAAAGGTAAACAAATATGCTCCTTTATTAAGAAGTATGTTCATACATTATTAGTGAATTATGTTTGTTTTGTCCGTTCTTTTTAAAACGAGTGCAAATTAATGAGTTACTAAAACCACAAAAAATAAGAGCATTTTAACATATAACATTTCCACTTTTGAATGTTTTGAAGAATGAATTTCCTTATTATGTAAGTTAAAATGTTTGTTAATGTTTATTTAAATTTTTGTTAGTGTGAGATTACTTAGAAAAGTAATCGAAATTAAAATATAACCTTTGTTATTACTGTTTGTCTTAAGAACATATGTTTTTGTTTACGTTAGGAGCAATTTTATGGAGTAGTAACCACTTTAGGAAGCGTTTTACTTCTTTAAGAAAGTTGATATTTTATTATAACCTTTTTATGTCTATTAAACTTAAAGTAAGGCTTCATTTTTTTTTTCGTTTAAAGAAAAAGATTCAGCAAGAAAAACAATGAATAGGGACAGTGGAATAAAATTTAAAATAAAACTCCTGACAGAAACCTTTTATTTATTTTATTTCATTTATTTTTTCCTTATTTAAACAAGAAAATTATTATATCATGAGTATTTGGCATCTTTTTAAGAAAACTTTTCAAGGGAATTTTCTTGATGAAAGAAAAATTCTTCACTTGGCTGTTTAATTTATTTTTACAATAATGGGAAAAAATATTTATTCCCTAAATGCTCAAATTTCACAAATTTCTTTAAAATTTAATTTAAATCATTTGCGTCTGTTCGTCACTGAAATTACTTAATAAAATAAAAAATTGAGAAGATTTCTCTTGTGATCTATTTAAGGCATTATAGTTAATATTTTTTTTCGTCTTTAAGACACTTTATTTTTCGGGAAATTGATTGATTAAATTTTAAAAGTTACATTATTGAAAATAAATTTGCTTGAATTGAGAATGGTTGATATTTTTATATAAGGTAAGCATTTAACACATAACGCGTGCTTTTAAAAGATTTTAATAAGCAATTTAAAAGATAAAAATATTACACGATTATATCAATTTTCCAACATATTATTACGTCGAATCATGAACAGCTGAATACGATTCAATAACACATATTCTTAACTTATCCATAATCAATATTCCTAGTTTCAAAACTAGATATTTAAGACGAAACTATTCGAATAATATTATAAAGGTTTTTTTATAGCACTAAAATGTGCTCAAACACAAAATATACTCATAGTGCTCAGCTCATTTATGTACAATGTGAGTGGAAAATTTTGCCTTAAATTTTCTGAATTTCATAAACTTTGTAAATGTACTTTTTTTCCTTTTGCAAAATTTCTTATTTCCAGAAACAAATTGGAGCTTTATTAAGTAAAATAAAAAAATAAATTGCACTCAATCATATGTATTCCTCTCTGTGAATATTTAAAGTAACACTAGTGCCATTTAATGTTTAACTAATAATCACGTTTAAGCAGAGATAATATATCAAAACTTTTAAGCCTTTCGGGATTTCTAATTATTTATCTATTTTATTTTCTAATTACTTCTTAGCTTTTTTTAAGTTATGAAGTCAAAAAACAGTGCATAAATTATTCAATAGCACATAAAATAAAAATAATTGACGATATTAACAGTTTTTAAATCACAAAAAATTTTAATTTCATTACATTTTCGTGTCTGTACTGTTACATTTTGTTCTTATTGCGAAAACTGAACTTTAAACTAAATGTTACTTTTAAAAGTATTTTTAAATAAATGAAAGAAAGTAGAAATGTAATTTTTGCGTTTAATCGAATATAATATAAAAAATATAATAAAAATTTATAATAAACAAAAAAGTATTATATTTCATCCGATTTGTCCTTTATTTCAAATATAAATTTTTATTTCAATAAATTAAAACTTTAATAGTTATTCTTCATAAGAATTATTTTTTCATATAAACTATATTGAATATAACTTTTCCATCTGCTTTAAGAAAGAATTACTTTTTATTATATTATTATTCTGCTTATGATGCTATTTGCTGCAATCAAACGGTTGATTTGTTATCCTATAGTGTTTCAAGTAACTGCAACTTTTATTTCATTTTAAAGTTCAAATAAATTAATAACGAAATAAAAATTTACTAAAACTAGAATATATTCTTTTTTGAATACTTCTACTTTTTTTTGTATTAATCAAAATTCATTGAAAAATGGATTCCCATAAGTCTACTGTTTTAATTCTAATCTTAAATTCTGAATAAATACAATTTAAAACTTTAATTAAAATTATACCTTAGCCCAGACTACTCAACAAAGAAATTACGAAAATCTTAGACACCATTGAAATTATATTGATTTGACAATGTCAATCTTAACATTTGGATATGTATTTTAACTAATTAAATCATGACTTATTATACTCTCTTTCTATTTAATATACATAGAATTTTAATTAATACAAACATTTTTCTATTTTGTAAATTTAAATATTTATGAGCACGTAAAGAAGTTTACATTCTACATGAAATAATTAGAAACATACGAATTAGAATTTAACACATTTTATTTAGAAGAGTTTATAGCACTAGAGCATTAAAAAAGAATTTTTACGAGATTGGCACTTTGTATCAAAAAGTATAGTTTATGTTTATCGCGGCAATTGAATAATTTTCTGGCATAGAATCTAAATTCTGTTTCTCAAACAATTTTTCAACTTTTTTCTTTAAGCGAGAAGAAGATACTTCTACTGCCATCTAGTGTATATTAGTAGAAATAGAAGAAGGGTTATTTGTAATTGGTTCATTTCACGCATGCTCCGTAACCTAGACCAATGTACAGCAATATGCTTGACCACAACAAAGCAGCAAAGGATTGACGGGAAAAGTGAAATTGAGAGAAATGATAAGCATAAGATTTCAGTTCATAAAACAATACGAAAAAAAATTAGACTTTTAGGGATAACAGATTGTTTCTTTACATATCTGTGATTTAATTTTTTTGCTTAAAAATGTAAGATTTAGGAATACAATATAGATATCATATACGTAATGCTTTTGAATTTCCATTTTTGAAATGTAAGAATTATAATTTAATATCTTATAAATTGATAAATTAACATTCAAATTTTAGGCTAATGAGGTTAGGTCTAAAAATATTTAATTTCTTTTATTTAAAATATAAAATATATATCTTGAATTAAATTGAAATAAAAACGGATCAAGTTTCCAAAATTCCAATTCACGTTTTCTAACTCTTCATGTGTCTCAAAAATAATGTGATCTCAAAAGTAAAGAAAGTTTGCTCGAAATAATAAAAAGAAATTTATTAAAACTCTTTTTTTTTTTTTTTGTAGTGTCGTTAACATTTGAAGCGTGAAAGAATCAAGAAGTAATAGGAAGGTATTGTAAAGAGATAACTGAAAAGAAATGGTCTTTGTCACGATAGAAGCATCTTTAAACAGAAGCTTTGTTATGATATTTTAATAAAATCTGAATTCATTATGATTCGATTTTGTTGAAAGCCTTTTAACATTTTAACAATATTTTTTTAAACTTTTTGTAACAATTTTTATTTTTAAAAGTGATAAATGAACATTACTGATGATTTCTTGAGAAAAATGGAAAGTTTTTAGAATTTTTTTTCTCTTTGTTTTATAATATATAATAGATGAAAAGAATCTCATTGTAATAAAAACTAATTATTGATATAACTTTTAAATAAAATTATATAACCATCAAAGGTTTAGGTATAGATAGAAAAGTATATATTTCTCTCTATGTTTGATTTTGCATTTTTGAGAGTATTTTTAAACAAAATATTTAATTCATTTAAAATAAATTTGAAAATAATTATTTAGTTTTTTTGCGATTATTATATATTAAATAGTAAGCTTTTAGTTGCTCCCAGGAGAAATTCATATAGAATATAGAAAATATTCAAATTAAAACAAATTTTAATAATTTTTCTTAATTTGGCTATAATTGTTTCCAGAAATTTACCTGTAAATAAATGTTTTCCTCTCTTAATCTAATAAAATTGATATGCATTCTAATTTTCTCCTTTATAGCATTATCTTTTTCAATTTCCACAGAATTTTTATTAATAATTAATAGGATTGAAATGTTGATAAATGTGAAGGATTTTTTTTGTTCATTCAAATAATGGCAATTAAAAAATAAAACTTATCAAAATATGAAAGAAAAGATTCAAATATCATAAAAAAAGGTGGAAATTCGATATTTAATTAATTTAACGTAGAATAACGAATGAAACAAAAAGCTAAAATATTGCGCAAAATTAAAAGGAACAGTATGTGTTACCAATAAAAATTATGAGAAAATATGTAATGTATCTTATTAGAGAACTTAAAGTACAGATCAACTATGTTGAAAAATAATTCATAAAATTTCAATCATTACGTAAGAAATGTAGACGATATAAAATATTTATTTCAATCATTATAATTTTTTATTTTTAATTACTTTATTTATTAATTTACTTTGTAAAGCACAATCACTTTCTGTGATTCAAAATTTTACTCAAAAACAGTTTGAAACTAGTCTGTTTAAACGTTGTTAACATTTGAACACGTCGTTTAGGAAGTTCAGAAGATGAATATGACTTTATAAATCATGAGAAAAAGATACAATTCCACAACTAAAATAAAAAATAATTCTTAAATGGATATACAAAAGTTCGTAGATGTTAAAGCTTGATTTATTCCAGTTGCTTCAAAAGGATTAGGATAATTATTTATATATTTTTTAATCAAACATTCTTCAGCAACATGTTACAAAGAAACATTCTCTTAAAATAAAAAAAAAATAATTTAAACTCTATTAAAGTAAGAAGATATTATATTACAAACATTGCAATAAATATAATATTAGAATTTGTAGTAAATTAATCAGTGTATAAGATATTAAAAACATATATATAAAATTCAAGTAATTATTAATAAAAATATATATATAATTGAAGGAATATATTTTTGAAATAATAAATAATATAAAAATAAATATAGAGTAAAAATAAATTATAAATTATATTAAATAAGTATATCAAGTTGAAATAATTAATGCAAAGTATGAAAGATTATTACCTGAAATTAAAAAAAAAAATTCAACTTAAATTATGCAGCAAATTTATAAAATTTTCAAAAAAAAAAAAAATTGCATGCATTGTGTAATTTCTTAACATAGTACACATGTGTAGTTTGACAAAACTAGAAATGTAAACAAACTATTTGCATTTCGTCCATTTTTGTTTCATAAATAGAGATAAAATGCATAACAACAATCCTAAAAAAGTTGGTTAGTTATTATCGAGAAATCGATACAAAAATGAATAAAATTTAGGTAATATAAATAATCATTATGGCATCCAAATGGCATGAGCATATTCAAACATAAAATAAAACAATCAAAAGACTAAATTTTGTCCAAAAAGCATATGTTTCTGTCAACGACATTTTCATCCCAGATTTTAATTAATAAATCAAAATAAATAAAATGCAATTACCTGAAATTATAAAGAAAATCCAACTTAATCCATGTGGTTCATTCATATAACACTAAAGGCACATTCACGTGCACAGTTTATTTAAGAAAAGCACGTGTCTTTCAAGCAGATTCGAAATACAAATAAACAAAATTTCGATCTATTTAATGCGAATAAACAGCATATTTAACATTAATTTAAATGCCTAAAATTAAATTAATTTTGCAAAGAAATTAACTTAAAAAATATATAAAATTTAGTTAGAGCTATCATCATATTTTGTGTAGTAATCCATGTGGTATAAACATAAATAGTCTATGGAGCAATGTAAACTAAGCAAAGTAGATCCGGTCGAAAAAGCACGTGCTTTTCAGAACAGGGTCTACATAATTACCTGAACTTGCTGCTGGGGAACCCAACCCACCGAAAAAGAACCGTTATAAAACCAGAACATTTTTTTTCACCCCCATCAAGTTTTAAGTGGGCCAAATCGTGAATAACACTACCCCGAACGCTCCCCTGTTCTCACTAAAAACACCTATGCCCAATTTTTTGCATAGGTGCATTTAAGGAAAAAAAGAAATAGCAAAGGTATAAGAGCGCCATTTCTCTTTATACTTGTAAAAAAAAA
>JAOUZG010020001.1:1368088-1390009 GCA_026289955.1 Argiope argentata
AGGAATGAGAAAGTAGTGGAAAGGTGGAGAATATATCACTCTTGAAGGATGGCGTCCAAAACGATGGCATCTTGTTTGTTCGGTTTACTTAGCTATGGCAAAAGTTGAATCTTATAATTTCAATCTATTTAAATGAGCGAAAACAATTTTAAATTCTATTGCTTATCTAAATGTGCTATTGCAATAGAAGGGAAAGTATACTCTTTAAAAAAAATGTCCGGAAAGTAAATATTGAGAATTCAATAGCTGTCAGGTAGAACTGGTCAATTCCAAAATTCTAAATTCGCAGAAAATTGCAAGAAAGTCTGAAATGGGAAATAAGATCAATTTTAAATTTATAATTGACGACAAAGATTAAAAAAATCAATTTTGTGTGTCATCTGTTTGAAAAGTGTACTAACTTTTGAGTTTTTCCATAATCAAGTATTCCGGTGTTCTTGTTTCCCCATGACTTCATCAAACGGGATCTGAAAACAAAAGATTAAAAGTTTAATAAATACAGAAAAGATGAAATCATGAAACTGAAGAATAGAGGAGACAAGGCTGTTAATTTTGTAACAACTGAATAATCTGGAAACAATTCGTGATTTCATAAGGTATATAAACAAAGTAAGACGGCATTTCATTAAGGGAATCTCATTAAAAAAAGTTCCTCGAAAATTTGTCTTTTGGACTGGAAAGCTATATGTTAGAAATACAGTAAAATTTATATTAACTTGATTTGTTGTGAATCTGAAAATAAAACGCTCCGTTGTCCTGAATGTCAGTGGGCATACATTTTGTTCAATTATAAATGAAATGTTTATATTATATACATTTATATATCATAATTCAAGCAAGTTAATACTTGTTTCAAATACTACGAAGATAATGTTTAAGAAGTTAATATAAAGGGGAAGGAAGAATTAACCCTTTCAGCGCTGAATTTTTAAAATGTGGAATTTAAAAAAAAAGAGGGAATTAGTGGCAAGGGTCACCAAGGTAACATCCACAAATAATTTTTCATCTCATTTTCACCAGGGTATAGGTACTGGGAAGTCGTGTCGCATGCTACCATCAGGGTTGAAAAGAAATGAAAATTAATTTAATTTAATTATTAATTTTTAAAATGATACAAATTTAACTAAGGTATAAATTGAACTGTTTTGATTTTAAAAATTACTTGGATTACATTTATTTATCGAGAGAGGAAAATATAATTATTGCAGCGCAAAATCCTTTCCAAGGATGAATTAAGCTTTGGGATTAGATCCAATTTTATTTTTTTTAATTTTTCTGAAAAGTCACAAAATGTTGTTTTACAAGTTTTAAAATGCAAAGCTGTGTATGATAGAAATAATTTGTTCATTACTAAAAAGAATCTTACGTTAAATATTTATAAGAAGAAATATTTTTAACGAAGATTAAAACAAATTAGATTTATCAGAAACGATTCAAGTTTTCCCTCTTGAGTGTATCTGTGTATCATATTAATTTTTTTTCTGCTTACGTCACAAACATCAAGTGAAACAAAAAGTATCATCCAAATGTAACATTTTACGCTAACCTAAAAAAATACTAAAAAACTTACGGTTCTTTTGAGCTGTTTTTTTCTTATCCTTAAAAAATATTTTCCGATCACCACCTTATTTAATGGTTTTAGAAGTTGTTCTCACTTCCTGCAGAGAGAGTGCCGTTACTGTGGAAAGAGCTAGATAGCCAATATATACCTTACAATAAAAATATTACAAGTATTAATTTACAATAACCTTGCAAACGTAACCTTTCTAGTTTACCTATTATAATGCAATAACTTACCGATTTAGCATTGTTTCTTGTCCATCCAGAACAGTTTGAACCAATTCAGTTCGGGTCTCCAGATGAGAAAGAGGACGTTCGACAAGTAGAGAGCGAGATCTGTTATTCAAGAAAGATGGTATCAATGAAAATTATTTCTTTTCAGAATTCTACTTATTTATCACCAATTGCAGAAGGAACCGCACCATTTTCAATACCATTTATATTAAATTCTGTTTAAATGATGGGAAGCAAATTATTTTTTTCTACTCACCTAGAAGTCTTAGTGTAGTAAGCTGCGCAAAACTAAGCTTCTCAAGACGCTTTATTTATAGATTAAAGATTGTTATAGACAAGTTCTTTTTCTCGAGAAACAACTTAAAATGTCCATTATACTACATGTTTTCGATGCGATGTCGGACATCATACAAATATACCTTGCTTATGAACTTCTACTTTTATCTTTAAGAAACATTTCCTGCATGTCTAACGTAGTTGGCACAAAAATGTTGAAGTGAAGGATTGTCCCACCGCTAGAAGACGATGGTCATCATTCAGCAAAATGGCATCCATTTCAACAATGAATACCTTAAAAACAGAAAAAGTATATTTAGTAAAATGGTCACATTATCATTACAAAATTTGTCTGCTTTGATATATAAATATATTGCAGTAACTTACCTAATACCCTTCGATATCTTCCTGAGAATACATTCTTGTAACTTTCAGATCAGCAGCGTATGCCAGTTCTATATGTCTTGAATATCGAACGGTCGCTTACCCGCCTCATCATTCATTCGACCATCAGCCTTCTACTCATAACAAACAGGGAGCTGAGCCTTTTATGGTTCCATTTATGTTGCATTCTATTTAAATGAGCTAAATTTATTTTTTTATTCATCTGTCTAGAAAGGTAAGCAAAATTAACCTCCCAAGGATATATGTTCGAAGAAAACGATTTACAAAGTAACCCAGTAGATAAGTAGATTTCTAGTTATCCCAAAATTCTAGAAGGGTAAAGCATTGCAGCAAATCAAATTGCATATAAATACAGTTTCAAGCTGATAGAAATCAGTGCATCAACTGACTGAAACATGCACTAAATCTTGACTTCGTCCAAAATCAAGTGTTTGAGATAAAAAAATGTCACTATGACTCCAATTCATTTATATCTGAAGAAAGATCCAAGATTTCTGGGTTCTTTGAAATTATTCTTTTATTCTGTCGAATTACTTCGATTATAACCAATAAGCATTGTCATTTCAAAATTTCATGATTAGAAAAGAACTTGCAGAATCCATTTTATAGACATTCTTGAAATTTTTTCAGTGTTATCTATTTAATTTGAAAATGAAATAGGCCTCTCATCAAAAAATATTTTCCTTTAAAAGAATTTTAAGTCCAACTTTTATGAAAAGAAGCTCATTTAGGAATTGATGTGGTGGATGAAGCCGCTCTTTACCAGATCAAGACTAACTCTTGTACAGGAAAAGAAAATAGGTCAAGCTTTCTTTTAAATATTAAGGTTAATTACTCTCTTGACCCTCAGAAGCTACTGCACCCCTCTTTCCGCGGTAAAAGTGGACACGACATCATCATCACTCTCTTTTTCAGTCCCCCAATTCGTATGCTCTGATAAACAAATTAATAAATGCACCTTTTGTAGGAGAAACTGTCTACAGCATGGTAATGATACTAAGAAGATTTCAGTATACAACATTATTTCGTTCTGTGGTGATGGGTGGGCGGCCGTACAAAAGAAGTAGTCAACATTCAACACAGGATCTTCAAGCAAAGTTGACTGCACTTATCTAAAGAGAACACATTTTACTGAACACTGAAATTTGCTAAATTCCTTTGTTTTCACTCATTAATGAAAGATATTTATAGAGTTTTACCGGCGATCTCCTAATTCTGTCACATTGAAAACACATCAAGCTCCTCCATATAATCATGAAATAATCATCACTCAGATACCATAGTCTAAAGAATACCAGGATATATACCCATTTAACCCATTTAAAATACTAACGATCTCATTAGCGCATTTTACGTATATAGTCTACATATTATACTACGAACATTTCTATACCTTTTAAAAAGAATCGAGTTCTCTAGATATCAAATTGATGAATTAGGAAGTAAAAAATTGTTTGGAAAAAGCAGCTTGATAGGATGTAACTAAAAATTTTTTTTATGAAAAATTCTTGAACACTGATGACCTCTAGTCTAATTGCTACAGGATATTATGTATAGTTTAAAATTTGAAGTGGATTATTTTTCGGTTCTAACGAATATCGTTTCTTTTTTGAGAATAATAGATTAGAGATCTAAACTTTTTAATATCTAGTTTTACTAAATATAACAATTTAAGTCCTTTAATTTCAGCTCGACATTTCTTTCCTACTTCGAATATTTCACCCGAAGCATTTACAGTCCCATAAGCGTCTTCCCAGTTTTAATTTTATCCAATTTATTTCACCTTAAAAAATATTAGTTGCACGTATTAAAACTTAACAAAATATGCACGACAAAATTCAAATATAGACATAATACAAACTATCATTTCTGAATTCACCAGCTGAAGAAATTTATTCTTGGAGCAGATTGAGCAATTTTAATAATGATTATATGTATCTCATCACAAACAAGTATTTGCTCTATGCCCACCTAATATTCTAATTATATCAAAGCAGATATCCTATGCATTGCAAAGTAACATTTGTCGGTAAAATTGAAGGCTAAATTAAGGAAGCTGATTAAACTAATTTTGGGAGATAGATTGAGATAAAATATTAAGAATAAGAAAACGACGTATTTAATTTTTTAAACTTAGAACAATTTAAAAGATTATCTCTACGAAATAGAGTGAAGCCTCTCAAATATTTTTGAAGTTCTAAATGGTACAAATTTAAGATAATTTCTGGAAAAACAAATTTTCAAAAGTTTGTTTTAAAATGAAGATATGATTTCTAACTAAATTTATAGACTGTTTTCCTATTTCACCTTCATCAAGGGGAGAGGGTTAACTTAAATTTTGAGGAAAGTGAGAAATATCCTACAATTTATACATTGTATATCATTACGAGGCACTTTATATCAATTTATAAAATATGAATAAGACAATTCGATTTCTTGAAGCAAAAACTTTGAAATTCCAAATAAGAAAAGCTATTCACGTTCAGCATTTTAACAGCTGTATTTTAGGTATATTACTGTTTTGTATTTGATAAGTCGGAAACGGATGATTCAAAGAAGCCAAATTCAAAAATTTGCCAATATCGTAATTTACCAACTATGTTCATAAAGATAAAAATCATAATCTCATTTTATGGTGGGCAATTTTTAAACTGTTCGGTATATAAAACTTTTACAAAATCAAGCTTGAATGATTAAAATAAAATTATGAAAGAAAATTGAAACCTTGAATTCCCTATGTATTTCACTACCCAGTATTTTCTTATTTAAAATTAAAGTTTAAAAATTTTGTCCCACAGAATTCCAATTTTATAAAATATCTCTATGTATGGTAACACTTTCTCAAATGAAAGCTTAAGAAAGTAGGCAGAAAAAGAAATGCATCTAGCAAGGGAAGGCTGCTTTACAATGCTGATCTTAAATATGAAGCGTCCCCTTTATGGAACGTAAGTATTCTCTAATTATAAACTCAATATAAAAAAATTCACACTTATCTTTTTCTCAAACCGAGACCCCACCCTAAAATTCACCTCTCCCCCCCCCATGTTCTGCACCGAGAATTCTGAAATTATTTTCGAATCCCACATAAATTCACACACCACCGTAAGCACAAACATTCCACACCGAAGCCTCCCGAAAATCATCTTAACACACATTTCCCGTGCCAAAACCTTTCGAAATTCACCTCCACACACACACATTTTTCATGCCAAAACTTTCTCCAAATTCTCACCTCCTCACACATTTCCCTTGCCAAAACCTTTCTCCAAATTCTCACCACACGCACACACATTTCCCGTACCAAAACCTTTCCTTAAAATTCTCCCCACACACACATTTCCCGTACCAAAACCTTTCCTTAAAATTCTCACCACACACACACACATTTCCCATGCCAAAACCTTTCCTTAAAATTCTCACCACACATACACATTTCCCATGCCAAAACTTTTTCCAAATTCACCTCCACACACACACACATTTCCCATGCCAAAACTTTTTCCAAATTCACCTCCACACACATTTCCCGTGCCAAAACCTTTCGAAATTCACCTCCACACACATTTCCCGTGCCAAAACCTTTCGAAATTCACCTCCACACACATTTCCCATGCCAAACCCATTCTCGAAATTCACCTCCACACACATTCCCATGCCAAAACCATTCTCGAAATTCACCTCCACACACTCATTTCCCATGCCGAAATTTCCCTCGAAATTCACCAAACACATAGAACTCTGTTAAAACCTCTTCAAATTCTCACTTCCACACAGATTTACTATGCCGAAATCTCCTTCGAAATTTTCATCTCCACACACTCATTTCCCATTCCCAAACTTTCCTCGAAATTCTGATCTCGCATATACATTTGCCATGCCAGGATCTCCTTCGAAGTTCCCACCTCCACTCATTTCCCATGGCAAAATCCCCTTCAAATTTCACACTTCCATACACATTTGCCATGCCGAAACCTCCTTTGAAATTCACCTCCACACACTCATTCCCATGCCGAGACCCCTCCGAAATTCTCACCTCTAATACATTTCCCATATTGAGATGCTCGAAAATTTGCATATCTCCGTTCACTTTTCCCATGCCGAAAACCCCAAATACTCCTCTCCTCTCGCATTTCTCTAATCAAGACCTTCAAAATTATATCAAAACTATGCGCATTTTAAAACCCTACTACCGGAAATTCAAAAAGCATTCACACCGCACTAGAAGCACTTGCATACTGCCAAAAAACCAATAGTCTATCATTAATTATTATTTAATTCCACATATCAGCCATTAACTTGCTCCCACGTACTGTTATATCTCAACAAACCACTCAATATTATTTATCATTATAATCCCCTTAGAGAAATGAATTTTTCATTCAAAATATGATCGTAGGAGGTGAAGCTTTTAGTGGCACAAGTCGTAATTGTTTCCTACATTCTTAGATCGTTTCTATAACCTAGCACCATTTTATCCCGTTTTTGAAGATTTAGCATTTTGAGCTGAAGTTGAATAACAAAGATCGGAAAACACAGAATCGTGAAAAATAAAGGATTATTTAATCTTATCACAAATGCCGAGAAGTTAAAATCCCTCCACTCTTTTTTAATACCAAATAGATGGAAAAAGTAACGGCTTACAATTGTAAATTGATCATAGTATGAGACATTCTAAATAGATGCTTTGTTCCGAAATGTGCATTTAATTCAAATGCCACATTGAATACTTAATCGGTAAATAAAATCGATAAACTAAAATATTTATTTATTCAGTATGATAATTAAACTTTTATGTTTTGAAACGCAAGCATCAATTGTCGAGATGTTTGAAGAAAAGTGCATCGTTAAAGTACTTTTGCAGTCAATGGTCTGAAAATCAGAAATAGATGGCTTCCGATATATCTAAATATAAGTTCAAATTAAAGTAACCAAAAATTTTCAATACAAATCAATTAAAACCAAAATTACTATAAGGCAATTTAGCGTTAATTTGAGGGATACAGTTTCAATGTAGCTGCCCAAAATTATAATAATAAAATTTGTAAATATTAAGTTGGAATATCTGAAAATTCTTCAAGACTTCAACTTCAGAAATTTTCCCAATGATCCTCCCTTTTGCAGTTGGATTTTGTACAACTGCATAAAAAAGGTATCGAAATATAAAAAAAAGGTAGTGAAATAAAAAAAAAAGGGTGGATTGTTGCCCCCCTCTTTTTTTTCGATACTCGATAATATCCATCGGCTCAGAAAAATTCGGAGGTTAACTTTCCAGATAAACTAGATAATGCAATTAATATTTCATACTTCCCAAAGTAATAAAAATAACCTTCGAATTCTATGTACAATTTCTCATGAAATAATTTTTTAGCGTACAAAGGGATGGGTTTGCTCTAACGTTTATCATTACCAAAAATAATACAAATGAGAAACTGAAATAAGGAATTCAAATACAAATATAAGAATTAAAAATATATAGGTTAAAGATAGATAAATAAAAAGTTAAAATGAAGGGAAAACTGAAATTTTATTAAATATCTTTGGCTTTACAAGTGGCAATCTCAAGACTGATTCTGAAAATAGCCAAGTACATTGCATATGTAGTTCAATAATAAAAAAGATCCATTGACCTAAAAGCAGCTAATTTAAATCATGCTGCTATAATAGCTTCAAATTTTGAATTCAAAACTCTGATTTCGGGTCATTACTAATACTAGCCTATTTGAATATGAAAAATAAATCCTTCTCTATACTTAAAAATATGGAAATTAAAATGGATTTTAAGCTAAGAATTCTATCAGTTTTTATAGACTAAAATTGCAAATAGTTCCTTTTCATGTATATTTACCTCGATTATCTTACATGAGTTTTCATTATAATCAACATGTTAGAATCTGACTAAATAACTCATTAAGCTATGCATAGGAAGTCTCACTTCTAACAGCCTTAAATATCAGTCAGCTATAAAGCGCATATATATTTCTGATGCAATACATAACATTGTTGAAATTGCTCAATATGCTTCAAGAATTAATTCCCGCAAATGGCCAATCCAGAAATAATTGAGTTTGTATTTTACCAATATACTAAGGTTTGGTTATACTTTTCAAAAGCCTGCGTTTATTTCAGTTCCTGAAGGCATAATGAGAAGTAAATGAGCTATAAAACACTTAGGAAACAGTAAACACTCTGGGTTGAAGGATCGAAACGAGTTAGAAATATCCCTAATGGTATGTTTTTAAATTTTAAAAAAACTTCAACAGAACTATATTAATTTTGAATTAATCAATGAAAAACCGATTACTAATCTTGATAATGTAACAAAATTAACGAAGTTTGTTGGAAATAAAAAAATTATACTTTTAACCGAAATTCAGGGAATTCAGGCTTACCTATGTAATATAGCATATAAGCATACCAATATCTATATAGATCCAACTTCCGTTTGTAAGAAGAATCTCATTTTAATTCTTAATTTGACAACCTCATTGAGGGAGAAATTTGTTTTCCTAGTTATATTTATTCCTAAATATTCGAAAAACTCATGAAAACATCACAATTCGAGCTGTGGCTATCTGAGCATAAAAGTCGTTATATCCCTGTATTCCCAAGAATAGATATCCGAGTGACGAGGATTTCATAATTATGTGAACTCACCCGATGCATTCCAATGCTTTTGAAACATAATTTACAGCTTCTTCAGTAACAAGTAGATCTCGGATGCCATAAAGAGTATTGAAGTTCTTGAGTCACCTTTAATCTAGTACTGAAATTGGAATTGATAAGCAAAAATCTTCACTCTACGATGACTGCTTCAGACTTGTTTAGAACTAAGAGGTGCTTTGGTTTGTAGAGCATTGGGTAAAAAGATGCCAAGGATTCTCCCACTTCTCATCTTTCCTTTCCCCATTGAGATTCTGGAAACTAAAAAAATATGCCGTTGAGATACACAAACTTAAAATTAGTACGAAATTAACTGTACAGATTAAAGAATGAAAATGCTTGAATATTTTCCAAATAACAATGCGACAATTAACGCGATACACTTAGGAAATCCACAGCGATATACATTCATTTTTTTAGTAAAGTATAACCAATTTAAGGATTAAATAATATAGAACGAATACTTCATATGCCATATTTTGCTTCACATATCAAATGTCTCAATGCAAAATCTCTATTACTTAATTTAGATTCTATTTTATCAATAAATGTAAAATAAGAGCCAGTTAGATATTTTATTGCGACTTAAGGTTAATCAAAATCTACGATTTGTTAAAAAAATTAATATAATTTTGTATTTTAAAGTTACGTCAGCCATAAATCAGAATTCTTGCATTAATGTTTAGACATTCACATAGTACAGAATCATTTCAATAAAAAATTAGCTTAAAAATTAAGTTTCAATTTTAACAAGCAAACATTTCCCTTGTTAAAGTCTACAAGAAATTTAAATGACTTCAGAAAAAAAATTGAATTAAAAACATTTCCATTAGATAATTTGTATTGTATTTTCAATTTTGGAGAATAATATTTACATAGAGCAAGTAAAGTATTGCATGACAATTTAATTTCAATTTTAATTCCTACCGACGTAATAGCAAAAAATAATTCCCAAGAGATAACGTGTTTAAAATTATTCAAACCAATAGCAATGGTTTATTTCTTCAAGAAGTTTTTAATTTTCATATATTTTATTGAGAAAAAGTGATAAAAGTCTTTAACGTATGAAAAATAAACGGTTAAGTGAAATTTTACTATACTATTTACACAACTTATTACCTTAAAGTTATTACCTGCTATATTATTCCAAGAGAAATTGACAATTTCAAAACACATTTTCTAAAAATACCAGATATAAAATTCCCCACTAAAGTCTTGTATCTAATAAATAAGAAGCAATTTATATTTAATCCACATTCAAATCAATTTACATTCTACACTTAAAAAAATAAGCAAAAGAGACTGCTCTAGTCATACTGATAGCTATAAAATGAAATCTCGAGTAAAAGGGAGGTTTTAAAAAATATTACTTTACCAACAAATCGTGTTCTTCTTCCCCAAAAAAGTTCTTCAAAATGGCCATTCAGTAAGCATGAGGAATAAAGAAAGTTACGGCCTTTACTATCGAGATTCGAACCTCATAGAAAATAAATGTTTAATAACATTTATAATCCTAAATTTGTATATAAACACGTTGTTTTAAGTAGAAAATTAGGAGAATAAAGCAAAAAAAGTGTCTCTAATGGATTCAAAAAAGTCAGTTTTAGTCTTGGGCACTATTCGCGGATTCAGAGACAACTAAAAGCCGGCTGAGTGTTATAGAAGTTAATGAACGAATGCAATGAAAGTGTTTGGGATCCAATCCCAACATGAATAAATGTGTCAAAATATTTTGTGAAAAGCGAAAAAGTAGTTAGTTAAGAGGTCTTAAATTCATTTATCTAGTTTGCTGACATTTTTGAAATAATGAATAAAATAGAAATTAATCATTTGAGGTTTTAAGTCAAAATGCAGAATTTTCATTGATAAAGTGAATATTCACCGTCAATAATTTATTTCTCTAGCATTTTGTATTTTATTGATGCCATTTTAATACACAAGGACAGATATATAGGCAATTTCTCTTTTGCAGGATTTGGCCTAAAATATGATAGAAGTTGAAAAATTTTATACAAAATTTACAAACCGAATTTCATTAATGCAGAGATACACAATATTGTCTCACACGAGGAATAACGAGTATGTGATCAAAGAAAAGACTTCAAAAGTGGCTCAATGTTTTTACTCGAAAAATATTGAAAATTCATCAAAATCACGCGATTGATTTAAATTTGTATAGTTCAGTAATAATGAAATTTAAAAAAAATCAACCAAATATCCTATTTTAAGATTAAATGAATACCAGTATAATTACTGATAATTATCGCAGGAAAATATTGCAGAACTATTGCAAAAATTAAACTTTAGTACCAATATCCAAGTCTCTAGTGAGAAAGTAAATAAGAATGTTAATGTGAGGTTTGTCATCACTTTGTGACCAACGAACGACTTACAATTATTAGTAACGAAGTGAACGTTCTCCATGCTACATTTCCTTTAAGAAAAATGAGTCATCAACAAGATATCTTGTCTCATTCTATCTTAATAAATAATCAAAAATTTAAAGGATAGTTAAACTAAAATAAGGTGGTTTCTGAAAACGAAAATTTACAAATTGCCTCTACAAATATTCATACTTTTAAGTATTAATATCATAGTAAAATATCTGATGAAATGAATTAAATATTTAAAACAGAATCTATAAATATTCATGTAAATATCAACTAAAAAATACTAGACGAATCAAATGTTGACACTTTTGTTATTTTAAGAAGTATCTGTTACTTTAATAGAGATTAAAAATCACTACTCCAATTTCAATGGATAATGTTGATAATAAAATTAAACTTTAAAAGTGACAAGAGAAAAATCAATAAATACATAAAAATGAGCCAAAAGTAAAGATGTTTAAGCATTTTTAATGAATATTAAACGCATCACGGACAGAAATATAAAGCTATATAAGGATTATAGAAGAATACACAAGATTTCAGAATAATTAAAAATCAGTATAAAGCAGCAGATATTTTTCCTACCCAAATATTGATAGTAATTTAAAAGCTATTATTCGTGTAAATAATAACTTTAAATTTATGTTCATAACACGAATAACTATTGACAAAGTCGCGATATATGTACTTAATTCAGAACAGAATCGATAAAATATTTAAAATGATATTTTAAAATATTATGAATTCAAAGAAGAAAAAAAAACAAATTTTACAGATTACTTTTTTTCTAGCTTTACAGAGTACTTTAAAAAAACAACTTTTATTTTCTTTTTTTAGAAATTTAAATTTACATTATAAATTTTACATTTCTATTAGAAATTAACATTTACATTAGAAGTTTATATTTCTTTACATGCACAATAACAATTTCACATTTTTTTGTGTTATAAATTGCATTAAATCTTTAGACAGCTAAAAATGCAGAGTGTAACTTCTTTTTACAAATGCATGCATCACAACCCAGATACATACTTTAAAAAAATTATGTTTCTTATATTTTCTTATATACTTATAAATTTTATTTTATGCTTCATGTGATTTATAATATATTTTTAAATCTAGCTCTTTGTTTCACTTCAAAAGCTATCCATCTTTAACAATGTTTGGCTTAAATTGAATTTCAAATTTCGTTTTCATGACAATGAGTTGTGCATGTGCCGCCATCTACTGGTGCGATTGTGATAAAATGTTCGAGAATTAAATATATATATATATATATATATATATATATATATATATTAAATTACATTCTTTTGAAGAAAAAAAAACCTTTATAAAAAAACTTTTTTAAAGTAATTTTTTTCAATTTATGATGATATTATAGTAAGGAAGTATATTAATTAATAAGAAAGTATTATCAATATTTGCATTTTTTGGGGTAACTAAATATATGTGAAATAAAGGTAAACAATCAAAGAAGTTCGTTTACTTTATGTAGAAAATTGTTAATTTTTTTTTTAATATTAGCATGAAGATTTTATTAAAATTATAAAATTAAACTATAAGCTAAATTTTTGAAGTTATAGAAGTTAATCAATTGGATTTTTAAAGTTCTGATTTTTTTACTAATATTACAAAAATTTATAAATTATGCACACTTTAAAATACTATTGTCACGTTTATATAGAAAAAAAATCTTTTTCGAATCTAAAGATAGAAATATAGCAATATGAACATGCTTTATACTTCGAATGAATAATAATAGTTTTCAAAGAAATGTTATAAACTTGATCCTAGGTTAGATTTGATCAAATCAAATGACACATTCCAAACGTAGTAATTTTTATATTTTGCACTTTACTGAGAGAAAGTCTGTCTGTCTAATATCAGCTCTTTGTAGTATATATCTCTCTCACCTTCATTGTTGTTCTTTTTGTCAATAAAAGGTTATCGCAACAATGATTGTACATTTCCATAATTGTTTAATAATCTAAAAATATCGTATTAAGCTTCTTCAAAAACAAAGAAACATAATTTTAATTAAAATATTTCGATTTAATGTTTAATTAGTATCAAATGCTGTAATTTTTGTATTTTAAGCTGATATTGGACTTTTTTTCCTCATTAATATACAGTTTATCTGTATCACGGTAAAAAGTGGCAATAAAATTAAAATAATTTTTTTATCATTCTCTGTTTTATTCTGTTAATTCCTTTTCATTAACTCTTGGGATAAATAATACTGAATTTTCAGAAGGGACATTTCGAAAAAAGACTATCATATTATTAAAGTATGATTGTAAATTATTGTGCTAAAGTTATGTCTTTTTACAGATATCCAATAAAATTTACAAATTAGCACAAGCGACCGGTAAAAAAATAGCTTATTTGGAATGTGATACAAACGTTCGTTAAAAGTGGTTGCACTTTGTAGTAACGTTTACGCTTGTGTTAATATTTAGATGCACTTACTTCTAAACTCATAACAAATTACAATTACTCTTAACAACGTAAATTTGGATCTTTCTTATAAAATTATATAAATAATATAAATTTAAAACTTGAACATTCTTCTCAGAATTAAGTAGATACATCGTTTGCTTTTCTGATATCTACCTTTGGATTAAGTACCCTTGTATTAAGGATAATAATTTAATTTCACTATTTTGCATATTTCATTGATTTTTTTGTATTACCGTTGATATTAATTTGGGTTGTAAAATAAAATCAAATACTTTATTAACCATTTTCAGCAATACCTTTGTGTGTTCTTCCAGAATTCTTATATGCTTTAACATTAATATTCTTGAAGAATTTGTTATTAGTTCAAAATAATTAAATAGCGTTGAATCCGTATCTTTTTATCAATTATGAATGCATTTTGACTATACATAATCGATTCTTTATTATTAGTCTAATATTCTTTTATATTTAATTTTATAGCATTCTCTATAAGGATTATTTGATCGACCGGAGTTACAATGGTGATTTACGATCTCTTTTGTAATTATTCCTACTCTTTGGTCAGTGGAAGATGTGGGTATTCATCTGCTAATGTCCATCACTTTTTTTCAATTCCTACTATTAGTTCTAACTCTCCCTACATATTCATTTATATATTTTGTTCAAATTTTCAATTGTTAATAAAATAATTTTTATTCATCCATTCAAGTTCAAATACATTTTTTCAAACTTGTAGTGAGTGACACATAATGTTGATATAGTTTGTTTCAAATATAAATTCAGTAGTTGAATTTAATTAATTTTTAAAACTTTAAATAAAACTTTAGAAGTTTGTAAGAAAAATTGAAACTAATAGACAGTAGATCACTCGGCAAAATGCGTGGGTTTCAGTATTTTTTCACAAGAAAGGGAGGAATGCGAGTTCAGTTCTTGCGAAAGTCATTAATGTATTGATAAATTAGTTATATAGTGTAATTATTTAATAAAAAGTAACTAATTTCTTTGTTGACTTAAGTAGGAATTGATTTATTTTTTTTCTACATATTTCTTATTCACATTACAATCTTAATTTTCTTACGTCTTCTTTAACAAATTAACCTTATCGTAAATAGAGATGTATTTAATACTTACATCTTCATACTAACTTGCAATTAAATAAACATATTATGTATTTAAAGTGCTAAAATTACTTAGAAATGTTTCATTATTTCTTGGCCTTTACGTTGAGGTATTAAATTAGCCATAATTTTCCCAAATAGAAAATTTGCATGGCTAATAAATGATGATAAATAAATTTGGAATTTCATAACTAGAAATTTGTGAATTATCTAATGAATTCTTACTACCATATTTATCCCCTTGAGGTCGTATGCATATTCTCGGTCATTAATTTTTTAATTAGTTTTCTTACCATTTTAATTGTTTATGTTGTTTCAGCCACCAAAGTTTTATTTCCGTTCCTATTATATATTTAGATGCAAAGATGCAACCACCAAAATTTTCTTACTGTTCCAGTCGTACGTTTAATCTTAGCCATCAAATTTTACTTTTGCAATTTTATATGTCCGTGATTAAAGAAAGAATTACATTGATTTTCTACTATTTAAACTTATGCTATGCTTATAAATCGAAATAAAATTTTACTAATTGAGTAATTTCACAATCTTGCTGCTAAAATTAATTTTTAAATAATATTTAAAAATGTAAGAAAGTTACCGAATAAATCGAATTATGAAACTGAATGGAGCGAAGACAAATTTGATTCGTTGGATCTTAAAATTTAATATAGAAATTAATAATGCTAAATTTCAGCTAATAATAGTGTCAAACCATTTTTAAAAGAAGAAAATCTCTGTAAACTTTTCTTATTATCATCCCATTTTCTTGTAAAATCTGTAAATAGTTTTGTTTTTATTTTATATTTCTTACTGTATATATCTTATTAATTAAAATAAAATTCCCGTAACATGCCCACCAAACCGTGAAGTGACCAGAATGGTCACAGATACGGGGGTATGAGAAGGCGTTCTGTTCTGTATGGTAAAGTATAACTTCAATATATCGGCAATCTGAAATTTCAGAAAAAAGGAAATAGAAAAAATGAGAATAGTAGAATTCTACAAATCCGATCAACACGATTCCTGTATATAAATTTGCTATGACCGCAAATAATCTAGCAAATTAACTTAGAATTTGATCCCAGATATTTTTATCGAATTTTTTTCATTAACTTCTATGACATTGAAACAGCCTTTTGGTGTCCTAGAAAAGAAAATCAGTAAATAATATTTAAGGCTATCATTGCGTTTGCTGAATGCTTGAAAAATCATTGTTTTTTCACATCATCATAGTTTTCTTCGAAAGAAGGTATATCTAAATTCAAATTCATGGTTAGAAATTTTATTAAATATTTTCTTCGTTTTTTGAATATGGATAACAATTTTTTAAAACTTTCTTTAGTCACCATGCTTAAGGAGCGTCTATTTTGTACAAATGTTTTGAAAGAAGAATAGGATTCGTTAGTAAAGTCATCTCTCTTAAGGCCACCCCTTTAATTACGTTTTCATTTCATAATGCTTTACTTGACGCTGATTGTTTCTTTTGAATTCTGGTTCTATTTTGTGGAATGGGATCTGACTAGGTGTGGTTCAATTAGATATATCTTTACTTTTGTTAGAGTCTGAGAGTAGAACTTAATGTATTCTCGTTTAGTTGTTACTTCCACTGTCCAGTCGCCATTTTAGGAAGAAACTTGTTGACATTGCAAATTCGAACTATAGTACAGGTAATAATTTTAAGGTTTTTATATGTATTGAGATATTAATGTCGGATTAGCTTTTTCTTTTTTTTATTTATTGAAAGCTTCAATTTTTAGCATTGTTTATTAGAAATTTCTTTTTTATTAATAATTATTTATTGTTAAGAATTTGAATTATTTTTAGCTTATAGGAACTAAAGTAATGTTTTAGTATTCATTATCTGATAATTAGAAAATGCAATCACGCGAAATTTTTCTTACAATAGTTAGTTTTTGCAGGATTTTAATTAAATATACAGAAGCTTTACTAATGCAATATATCTTTTATTCGTATGGTTCTTTAAATATATTGAATTTCTATGTAATTTAATGTCAAAATATCTATTAATAGAATTTAGTTTGGATAACGAAGACATTGTATTATTTATAGGTTTTTGTTAATTCAATGCGCTCAAAACTTGAATATTCAGTGCCAATATATGAAAAATTTCTTAAAGTTCATGCTTCATTTCAGGACTATTAATGTATAATGTAATGATAAATTTTAAGAAAATTGAGATTCGTTAATAAATTGGTGTTTATTTTGGTGCATGGTTATATTCTAAATGTTGCAGCAATCTAAGGGCCGTTTAGTAAATTTATTGATTGTTATAGAAATATATTTTTAAAAATAAATAATATTAGTGAAATATTTTTGAATATCTCTTTAATATGTCTAATTTTAATTATTAATTATGCATTAAATATCGAGCATCTTGGATATCCGTCTGCCATTTTTAGTTTGAAATATTTTCACTTGCTATACTTGTTATTTTTTAATGTGGTCACACCAGCTTCAAATTTTACTAAATTACATTAAATGATTAGTTAAAATGCCATATTAACATTATATTTCGAAAAAGGTTTTATTTTATATTCTAAGACAATGAAATTAGTTTAATATAATTTTATATGAATCAAAGCTGAATTGTTTTGTTGTCTGTTGTCCTCAAATACGATTTTGAATAGCAGAAAATTTTAATAGTCATAAAGGATGTATTTTCTTTCTTACACAGAAGTATCATTATAAAAATTAATGTATTTTTCTTTAAATGAATTATATTGATAAAAATTAAATTTCAATGAAGTATTTGTGTATTTCTTTAACTTAAAAGCGAGCAAAGGCAATTAAATTTTAATACGGTGGAAAGATCCGTGACTTGAATATCGAATATTATTGTGTCTATATGCTTATATTTCTAACCTTTTCTCTTTGACTTCAAGATTGAAAAAATAGATATGCATTCATTCTGAATAAAAGTTTACGTATATATTTGAAATTTTTTCGCTAAATATAAACACAGCCAGCATTAAATTCTTATAACAGTTAACAAATATTTAAAATTTTTATATTAAGAGTTCTGAAGATAAATCTAAATATTTGTTTTAAGAACTGAAATCTTGCATCTCTTAGTAGGCTTTAGATTAAATATCTTGTGCTTAAATCCCATTTATCACTAATAGATAGGATGAAAACGTATTACCGTAAAAATAGTAATTTGTCTTTAAAAAAGATTGGAAGTATGTAACTATTTACTAAACTATGAAGTCTCAAATTTCTTATTCAGCCCCGAGTATTCGATACCAGGTTTCATATATCTTTGTTAAAGAATAGATTAAAAATTTTTAAGCATAATTAAAAGACCAAAATTATTTTTTATAATCAATCCCCAGTTTTATGTAACTTTAAAAGCTCTTGATGGTCTCCAAAAAAGCTCTTCTTCACTTGTTTATAGGATAGGTTCAAAAATATCCGGTTATTCATATTGAAAAGTATATAATGGGAAGAAAAATGTAACCATTCTCGTATTCACCAATGCTTTGACAAATTGTTTATTTTACAAAAAAAATTTGAAACCGAGTATCAAGTTGCCAATGTTTATAGTGAAAACTCTTGAATTATTTTGTAAAGCATTTCATTAAGCATTGGCTTTATTTTTATATTTAACAACTCTTATTATTAATCTGCATATCATTTAAAGAACTTTTTCAATTCCAGAACTCAATAGAAAAAGATAATGCAAAATGAGAAGTTGGATTAGTATGCAATATCCTCTTGACCTACACTTCTCAAACCATGGGATGTGTAATTTCAAGCAAGGCAACAACCCCTCTCAGAAAATCCTTGCAAATTATCAGATTCCCAGCACTTCTTTCTAGTTAAAGGGATTCAAGAATTTCAGCAACTCCTAGATGTATCCTGGACGAATGAGTTAAGTTATTTTGCTTCATGGGAATGCAATGGGCAAGTCCATTTAATTATGAAATTCTCTTTGCTCAAAAGCATCTTCAGGGGAATATCGGATAAGGATTTTTATAATTGTATAGAGTACTTCTAATTCCAACGTTTTCAAAAGGCTTTCGAATATTTCAAAATAAATATAATTGTGAAAGGAAATTTTGCTTCAATGATATTACCAAATTAATAGTCAAAATAAGACTTATAGAATAAGGAATCCTTAGAATAAAGACTTATTTTAGTTAAAAAAAATTGGTTTGAATATGTTTCTAATTGTAAAAAATAAATGAACTTGAATTTCCCAAATAAATTTGAGTTAAATTAGTTTAAAAAAACATTTTTTATGCATTTTTATGCAATAGTGCTGAATTTTTCTACATTTTCAGGTTGGCAATAAGTTTTTCTCGTTCCTTCATTAAATAATATAATCTTATGCAAATCGTTAGAGATATAATTTCCCCTTGAAATATTTCCAATGGACTTCCAATTTTCCTTTCAGAGCAATTCAAGTTCCGTAAGCTGTTTCTTTCAGAAATTTCGATTTTGTAGACCTTCCACGTTTTGATTTTATTATACATGGATATAAATATTTTTATATCTTGAGTGTAGGACAGCTTATCCCAAGATGGCTTTTGTGACATAAAATACAAATTCCATAAATTATTAATTTTTTAATGAACCAATATTTTCAAAAAATGAGAGGAATTAAATGTAGGCATTCTAAATATCGCTTACGAAAGGTGGAATGGATTCCAAATTAGATACAATACAAATTAAATTATTCCTGAACTCAGTAGATATGGAAATTGATTCTTCAAGCAGACTGAGCAGTTTTAACAATTTTATGCATTATATCAAACATGTATACGTTTCTATAGCCGACAGATATTTGAGAGATTCAAAATGGACTTTCTATGCCACGCGTCAGGATTTGTTCAGGCAAAATCTTTTTGATTATATCGGAAGTATAACAGCAATATTTTATATTTTACATGAAGAGATTGCACAATAAAAGTCTGGGGAGATGAAAAAAGAATTTGCGAGTATATGCTTTAGAATATTTTAGGAAAATTATCGTGTTAAAATATGCATGAAAAGGAACTGTTTGAGATTCTAGATAAAGATTGAGATTGATTTAACCCAAATTCGGTTTTGAGTAATATTATCATTCGCTCCAGATTGGAGCTTTACAAATTTAGAGCACCTAAATAAAACTTTAAAGAGTCCCAAGACATGTCAGGACGAATCCATTATGAATAAATGGATTCATTTCGGGTATAAATAAGATGCATTGTGCTACTTTATTTCTGGAATTCCCGAGTTATCTCGAGTTTGCTTTTGTGAAGATAAAAATACTGAATAAAATTTTAGCAATTTATTCTAAATCTTAAATAAAAAAAGAATCTTTATTGTTGCTTACTTATATTATTTACGGATTCAACCAATTATATATTACGTCTTTCTATTTACGTTAACTTCATTTTTAATAAGGAGCATCTTAAAAGTAAATCCATCCCTTTATAATGGGAAAGTTATTGAATAAATTGTTTCCTGAATATGAACTTTAATTTGTTTTGAAAAATAAGGAAGTATAACTCAATTTTGGGCAAAAAATATTTCGACGCTATAGATATTTTGAATAACCTTTCATGTAAAAATTTTCAGTTATTCGCTATTTATAATAATGCCCAAATGTAAATGTTATTTTAATTCTGTAGTATTCGGAGCGAGGCATAATGGTCTGATAATGCAAGATTTTCTGATATTACAATTTGAGTTATTATAGATTTCTAAAATTTTGGGGTTATTTTATCAGGTGTAAAAGATAATTCCTCAAACTGACGTTAAATTGATTTGATTTTCAGACTGCAATACTTAGAAGTTTGTGTATTATCGCTATGTAATTTTTCGAATGCTCAGAGAGCTGATATTTACTTAAAACTATTTTTTCTGAACCAAAAATAAAATGTCCGAACAATTTTTTTTTCTTTCGAATAAACATTTAAATTGCTCTACGAGTTAAATCGTATTTCAGAATAAACATCCCTTAAGCATGCAAAATTTTAATGTATGTAAAAAGTATGAGGTCAAATTGTAAGCTTTTAGTATCGCGGTTGACGTTTTAACAAATAAAAAAAGATAAATACATAAAATTATAGATATGCGATTAGTATATATCGTAAAATTTAGAAGCCTAAGGTTTTAATAAGTTACTCATCAGCTTTGCGCAATTCCCTGGTTCCTTTGGTCTTTACTATTCTGCCTTAACTCTAAACTTGCTAAAAACTTAAAGTAAAACTTACTAAAACTAAATTAAATATTACTGTGATCTCAGGATTATGGAAAACAGAATTTAACAAATATTGTTTCTGTGCTATATAGTTGGTTTCTACTTTGATCTTTACGATTAAAACAAATAAATGCCTCAATTCCTTCAGCCTTCCTCTGACACGAAAGTAAACTGCTTGAAATGAGGGTAAAATTTATTAAATGCACGTTTTGTTGTACTATCTTATGCGTAGAGGACTAAGATTTATGAATTTATTTAGTAGGGACAGTATATGGAGAAATTTTGTCAAACAAGGCGCTGTGCTACGTGAAAGCTTTTAGAAATGTTAAAGAATTCTGTAGTATTTCGGAGAAATTTGTGTTTGTGGGAAAATTTTGGGTTTCTTGATGTTGAGAAATCCGTATGTGGAGGTTCTGAGAATTTTGGGTTACTCGGTGAGGAAAGTGTGTGGTTATACAGGAATTTTAAGTGTCTTGGTGTGGGTAATGTATGCGTGTAGTGGTACAAGAATTTTTGGGTGTTTTGGTGTGGGTAATGTACGTGTGTAGTGTTGCAGGAATTTTGGGTCTTGGTGTGGGAAATGTGTGCGTGTGTAGTGTCGCAGGAA
>JAOUZG010020001.1:1402856-1418835 GCA_026289955.1 Argiope argentata
GGTGTTTCAGGAATCGTGGATGGTTCGGTGCGGGAAATGTGTGTGTGTGTGGTGTTTCAGGAATCGTGGATGGTTCGATGCGGGAAATGTGTGTGTGTCGTGGTGTTTCAGGAATCAAGGATGGTCCGGAGCGGGAAATATGTGTAATGGTGTTTCAAGAACAGTGGATGGTCCGGTGTGGGAAATGTATGTGTGTGGTGGTGTTTCGGGATTCGTGGACGGTCGGTGTGAGAAATGTATGTATGTATGTATGTATGTGTGTGTGTGGTGGTGTTTCGGGATTCGTGGACGGTCGGTGTGAGAAATGTATGTATGTGTGTGTGTGGTGTTGTTTCAGGAATCATGGATGGTTCTGTGTGGGAATGTGTGTGTGTCGTATTGTTTCAGATATTGCAGGTTCGGTGGGAAAAATGTGTGTGTGCATTCATGTGTGGTGTTTCAGGAATTTCGGACGATTCGGTGTGTGTGTGGAGGGGGATGTTGAAATTTCAAGTGACGTGGTGTAGGAAGTGAGTCTGTGGGAAGCTGTGATAATTTTAGAGCTTAATTGTAGGAAATGTTTGCGATTGGGAATGTTTTGTAAATTGCCTGCGATTCTCATATTATGTGAAGTGCTATTTTTAGGTAGTAGATAATATATTTGTATTTAGGATTGTGATTTTTCCTTTGGAAGTTTTGCATTTAAATGTGTTCTTTTCTGTTAATTATTTAAATATAATTTGTTGCAGTGTTTTGTGAACTTTATATAGGGACTTTTCAGTAAATGGGAATTATGTGTACCAAGTTTTAATTCTGCAATTTAAATAAGAATAGAAAAAAAAATGAAATACGTTGAAAATTCAAAATTTATTTTATTTTCACCATCTTATTCTAATTTGAAATTTAAGGGATTTTTTAGAATTGTTCAAATATTAATAAATTTAAAAACGAACTACCATAAAAAAAATTCGAAATCTTTCATGAGCTTTATTTATAGTAGCGGCTGGTAATTCGTGAAATTAGACGTTTAAATTTAATTCCGTTTGGATCTGGCTTTTTTATGCATCAGAAACAAAACGTCTTTCAAATATTACTACAAAATTGTTGAATATCAATAATCTGATATTTCTTAACCAAAATAATAAAGTTTCTTCTTCAGGAAATCTTGAATAGTTTTATGACACACTCTAAATTCTCACAAAAAGGTCCGATTTCTTGAATTTTTCAAATTTCCTTCTAATCCTAAAGTTGGCCCGTCATGGTGGAAAAAGAAATGAACAAACAATACGATTAGAAACCAGTCTCCATTTCAAAACTGCTGTAACTCTCGAAAAAGATTTTAATTGTATTTTTAAATTCAGCTGTTGCCAATCAGAATTGCAAAAAGTTCTTTTCATGAGATATTTCACTTTGATTATCCTTCCAAAATGTTCCGAGGGGTTTTATACTTTTATACTGTTCCCCCTTCATAATCTTGATACTTTATTTTTGCAATGTATACCATGAAATCAGTCGAATAAACTTTCATTGTTAAGTGTTCTCCATCATATCACCCCGATGTAGGAAATGTTATCGTGTGACGCATAGGATTTCTATTTTGATCCAACCTCAAATATCAGCTTGTCATAAAAAGAATAATTGTCTGCTATTCGATACATAAAACTATTATTTAACAATTCAACCTGCTCGAAGAAAAATTCCCACATTTGTAATGCTTCAGATGGAAGGTTCGACATGTGCTAAATTTTTTTCATCGATAAATTTATAAAAATGTTTTCATTTAAATTTGGTTTAAAGTTAAATTATTATCTAAATCAATTATACTGGTTAATAATTCAAAAAATTTTAAATTTCATACACTGTTCATTAAAATCAGGATAAAACTATATAAAGTAATTTTTAAGTTTAAATTTATTTTTCGTAATATCCTGTCGTGATTTAAGAGGTCATTGGAAAAATTAAATTTTTAATCTGTAGTGTATCTAGTTTATTCTAAGGACATTTTCTTGTCAATTGGTAATTTTCTTACTACCGTATAGTCTTGCAATTATTTAATTCCATTGAATAATACAACGTACTTGCAAAATATTTCAGAATACATCAGAATCTTTATGGATCGTATTTCGTAAGCCTTTTCTGGAGCTTTGTAAATATTGGCCTATTCGCCTTAAAATTCCCAATGCTCATTAAAATCGAATTTTCTTAATTATTGTGGAGCTATTAAAACAAATCCTCAGAAAATGCATTTGAGCGATGAGTATATCATAATTATGTGGATTTGCTTGTTCAGTTCCAGTGCTGCAGAGTTGGACACCATGGTTGAAATTTCTGCACCAGATTCAAATCGAGTGAAAATGAAATTGAAAGATTTCAGGACTGAAATAATGGAAACTTTAAATTTATATATTATCAATCTATTTGAATAGGAAGATTCTACATATATCAGTTCTTCTTGGTAATCTAATGAGATTTTTAAAAAAGCTTCTTTTCCACCAATCTTCTGATAAATCATTTTTCAGTGTATGTCAATAAATATATGATATGCCCTTTTGCTGAGCGAAGTAAATCGTACTTGGAATTTGAATGAAGAATAGTTTTGGAAGTTTTTTTTATTCAAGTGATGGTATATCTGATTATTCCCAAGAACTTCCACATCTGCTTGATCAATTCGAAGTGAAATTGCTTTTAGAAATTTTTCGTTGGAAGTTTTTTATTCTGAATGATTTTTAATATCATTGTATTTCCTAATTTAATGAAGTTATCATACGTCGTGTGGTTTTTACAAATGTATAATGACTTGATCCTGCCTATCAAATAAGAGAGTACCATTTAAAGACATTTTTATATATTTAAAAACAACTCGTTTTCATCTAGGTTAATATGATTAATAATATTTATATCTTGGTTAATAGTTATAGATGAATGGTTACTAGATTAATTTCGGAGAAACTACTTCACAAGAAAAGCTAACAGGCTGTTATAGCATCAGGCTACTAAAGAGGTAGCTCAAGGGAACCACCGATAATAATCGGATGGATCTCAATTAAGAAGCTCGAATCACACGACGCGTCTATTCTGTAAGGGCAAGAAACATATTCAGGAGGGTATCAAAACGAATTCGGTAAGTGATTGTGATAATTTTTATATCAACTTAGACTAATTTGTAAATGTGACCATTTTACAAAATATACTTTTTATGCTTTCAGATATTCATTGTTGACACAGATTCCATTTTGCTGGATGATGATTCGTCTTCCATTCATGAGATTCTCTCAATGATTAAACATCAAATGAGTTGTACAGGCAGGAAATGAATAATGATTAAGTAGTAGCAATTCAAAGGCCAGGTAAGTTTCTTTATTTTAGTTCTAAGAGGATATTACATTTTAAATCTGTTTTGTATAAATGAAATTAAGAAAATATTTAGAAATAATATTCCTAAAATTGCTAGTGTGAAAATTACCATGTCTTTTAATAATGAAACATTGTCACAGTTTTCATTAAAAAACATTTCTTGTGCAAATCTCAATGTAAAATTGTTATATATCAAAATTTTTATATAAGATTCCTTAAGAATTATAAATTTTTTCTATCCTATATAGCTTAACTTTTTTAATTTCACAAAAATTTTATTGTACTTCTCAAAGAAATTAGAATAAAATAAGAAGTCATTCAAAAATTAGAACTAAAAGTACTTCACAGCTTATAACATGAAGGTAAGCATTTGGAACAGAAAATTCAATTTACGTCATAATGTTTAAAAAGGAATTGTAAAATTACACATCTTAAAATCAGAGAAAATTTTGAAGTTAAATTGTCTTCATTACGTATAGTTACCAATCCTACGTTTTTGCTTGTATTAAATTAAATAATACAATGAATATGAATTGCAATAAACTATAAAGTTTTTGGATTTGGCATGCTTACTTCAGCATTGCTTCACGAAACTATAGTAATAATAAAAAGTTGCATTGAGCATTGTTTCGCGGAAATATAGAAGTAATACTTGGAAAAGGAACTGCTGTTCTAATAAAGTGAGAGTAAGACTTCATGCATGCTTCGTATCATTTTTGAGCAAAATAAGAAAAATATCTATTCAATAGTATAAGATTCTATAAAGTGCAAAGCAACTTAAATGCGTGTCCCACTTAACTCTGTCATGAGAAATATCTACAACGCCATCGAAAGAATCGGAAAGCTTGTCATAAACTTTTAAGTGGTGCTTGGATGTATTCATTGCATTTAACATTTTTTCACGAATTTCTATTTTAGAAGGCACATTTTCATCGAGGTTTCCCAATATGTTTTTAATAAGTCCTTTTTATAAATGGTCTAATTCAGTTAGAAAGCACAATTTATTTCCGCATAATTGACTGATTTTGAATTGCAGATTTAATTAGACGTATAGTATTGTTTATTCTTGGATTTATCGATATCAGTTTATTTTGTTAATTCAAACTTTGTTAAGTAACTTATAAAAGAAAGATACTACAGATAGTTCAGTTGTAAGGCTAAAACTCTTGTGCTCCAGCTATTGGACAAATAAATTGAATAATTTATGGAAATCATGAACGTTGCTTTTTATTTTCAGTAGTTGGTTACAAGTAAGCAGAAAAATGCAGGAGTCATTTTTACTGTCGTTTTCTTGAATAATAGCTGGATATCAATTTCTAAATATCGAGTGAATTCCTTTTCAAGTTCAGACATAATTTCAATCTAGGCAAACTATTTTATATGGACAAGAAATGTATACCTTTTAAGGTATTGATTGAGAATCCGGTAGGTTACTGCTTTTCTATAGTTAAGCTGAAACGAATATTATGTTTATAAAAGATTTATATAGTTTAATGAATTCAAAAATGTATATTTTTTTCTTTTTAAGATATTTATTGCATTGTTGGAACGATGCTAAAGATATTTTTCGGGATAATTGTATGCCGTCCTGTTCCAGTAATGACTATCTGGACCAGTACCAGCAGATTGAACCACTCCAAGTAAGTTGGACTTCCAAAAAGTGTTTTTTAATTTTGAGGAAATAGAAAATCAAAATAACGTAAGTTTTTATGTTGCGACTGTGTCAAAAGGGACATTACATTTGGAAGGCATTTTGCATAGATCATAATTTAAATATGCTCGTTTATTTATTAATAGACAATTCTAGAAATTCTCGAAGAAGTTTTCCTATTTTGAAACAACAAAAAATTTAATTTTTACGAATTAATTTATGAAAATTTAATTAATTCATTTTCTTATGCTTTATAGTTCATGAGTATAATGGGAAAACATTCATTATTTGGGATTCTATCAAATGAACAAAAGTTCCTTATAAAATCTTGGTACTGAGTAAGAGCTCATAACACCAGAAACGTCAGGAAAAATAACATATTTTTAGATTTTTCGCAGAGGTAAGAAAATATTACCATGTTTCAAACTTTTCATCTGAAACTTGAGTTTTAAATATAAATTTTTCTTTAAGCTTTCTAATAAGAAAAGCTTAAAGAAAATGAAGCTTAATAATGAAACAAATAATTGCTCAATAATTAAGCTTGTTTCCATTAAATGATATCTCAATGAAATGGTTTCATAATTATAAATTAGTATAGATTTCAGTACCAATATTATTATGCTATTTTTAGCCTTCCATTTTCGATTCATTTTTATCTGCATGAACTCAAATATTGAAATTTCTTTTCCAGATCTCGCTTGAAGATACGATACTTGGACTGAAGTAAATTTCAAGTCTTCTCGGCTTTTTTTCAAACTTTTTTTTATCAAGCATGACATGTAATTAGGAATTGCTGTGATTAAGAAATAGACTCATTGTTGGTTTATAATGACAGGGCAGGTTTAAACATTCTCAAAATTTGAATAATATCCCAAAATTAAATTTTAATTGTTCTAAAATTTATTTGCTTCCGAACTTTGTATATTACGTAGCGGCTCATTCTAATACTATTTTAATTAAATTGAAGCTCAAGAGGTCGATATTCAAAGTTTAGTATACGAAAACTTTCCCAGTATAATTCAAAAGTAATTTCTCAATTACCATTGTAAATGGATGTTAATTTATTTAAAGAGCTTAAATTAAAATACGCAAAAATATTTTCAATGTTTCTAATATTAGGTTTAAAAGCTTGCTTTTTTACATATTAGCTTGAAATGATTTTTTGGCATTTAATAGTTCAAAGCTTACATTTTTCAACGTATTCTGATTTTAAGTTATTGGTGAAATTTTTGATTCAATTGACAACACATCATGAATCTCAAGATGCAGATTCATCTTCTTATCTCCATCATGATCTGACTGTCAGACCAGGTCAAATTAACCGTTGACTCTGAGATGGTCGGTGACGGTCCAAGGAGATGAATAAATATCCCCTACACCGAGCTCAAGGCAGTCAAGGATGTGAGAAGGAGTAGCCTGGAAGAGTTGGCATTTAGGACAAAGGGGAAAGGATTTCTTAAGCCCAGAAAATTTAAGAAATTTTAAGTATCCGCTGGCAAGTCGCGAAATGCAAGTATGGGATAACCATCTCCTGAGATGGAAAGAAAGAAACCTGGATTAGGCCCATTGAACTTGTTATTTGATGGAGGAACCAGCCAGTCTTCTCTGATGGCAGATTTTTTGATGGAGAAAAGCTCCAGATATCAGTGTGGTAGAAGAGGGGGTATTTTGAAAGCAGCCCTCTTTGGCCAGTTTATCAGACATTTCGTTGCCGAGGATGTCTAGATGTGATGGCAACTAGTGAAGATGTATTTGGTGATGTTGCGAGATGGTCTTGAGCTTATTGTGGATCGAAATGCTTGTACAATCTCCGGTATTTGAGATGTCGATTTTTGAGATGTTGAAGTGCACTACGGCTGTCTAACAAGATCCAGACATCGCCAAAGTTGTTCTCTTCAGAAATCGCCTCAAGAGCAATCTCAATTGCGAGGAGTTCACTTCTGAAGACAAAGCAAAAGTCAGGGTTACTCTGGAATAAAGAGACTCTGTGATGAGGTTTTTTTCGATGTAAATTCCACTCCACTGTTGATGATTTTACTGTCATCAGTGTAAATCTTAATGTCTGTTTAAGGAATGTTATTAATGATTTTTAAGGCTCATTGGTTGAGGTAGTCTGGAATAAAGTATTTTTTGTTGAAGATGCATATTCAATTCCTCCTAAACGTCCCCTGTTTTGAAATATTGCATCAATAAAAAAATCACTTTAAAAATGCTCTTTTTAAACTTGTATGAGATTTTGTCTGCAGCTCATACTTTCTCAGAAGTATCAAGTCTTAACTACGCTTTTCTGAATGATTGTTAATAATGTATTAAAAATTATTAGATACTAGGTCACATGTAAAAAATATGCAATTCACTTTCTGTTATTTATGTTAAAATTTATTTAATATTTGTAAAAAAAATTGTTGGCATATATAAAACTGAAGATTATATATTAATTGTACTAAGTTAATTTTAAAATACAATTTATAAAAAAATCCAATTTGTGAATATTTTAATTTTTAATGTAATATTTTTAATTGAGTTCATCATAATATTCAATTACATATTAATTTTAAAAGCATATTTGTTTCAAATTATATTGTATCTGACTTAACACTTGAAAGAGTAGTAACCCAAAAAAAATATTAAATTTCTAAATCAAAAGCTTTTTTAGTATCCTATTATCTGCAAAAATTGTAAATTTCCCCATTCGTTGCATCCATTTACAAGTTCCTTTTTAAATATTTTTAATGCTAATTAAAACATGAAATTAAATTTAAAATTTTTGCATCCAAAATATGTTGGTTACTATTAACTCTAATACATAATGAAATCATTAATGTAGATAAAATTAATTCATCGCGATTTTAGGGTTTTCTACTTTTAAAAGAGTGATTGATTGGTTCGGCCGGCCAACCAATCAATCTTTTAAATCCTGCAAAGCCTTATTTGATTACCATGCCTGATCACCATGGTGATCAATATACTTCAGTGAGTTAAATAATTTTGACTCAAATTTTTATATAATGTTCATTAAATTAGAGCCAAAGAATAGTTTTATAAATAAAATATCTGTTTCTTTTCTATGAAAATAATGAATGGATGCAAAGAATAGTAAATAACACAAGATTGATTTTCATTTCATTTCAGTTCCTTAGTTTATTTTCATTTTAAATGTAAAGTTATTATGGCTTTATAAATTTAAACCTAAAGTAATTTTAATTTATAATTTTTTTTATTTTTAAGTAATTTTTTTTTTCATATCTACAGAGTAGGATTTATATATATTCAGAGTTAATCGCTTTAAATATTTCTTAGGGAAAATGTTATTGATGCGAATTGAAATTATATTTTTAAATTTATCTTATTGTATTAAAAATCTTTTACTTTAAGAATTTGTATCTATTTTGTAACCCCTTGGCATGTGAATTTAACTTGCTAATTGGATGGAATATCCTCTCTGTGATATTTATTATTTTATTTCGAAGTTCCTTATATAAAGATACTGAAACTTCAGTGATTTTTCTCCATCTATATTTAATCACCTACTGTATATTATGTTTCTTGTATTCTTTCATGTATATTATGTTTCTTGCATATTTCATGTATATTTGATGTTCCATGTATATTTTAAGAAATTTCATTTTTGTATAACAGGGGGAAATAAAGTTTTGTGATTTCAAATTCATGTATTTATTTGAATTTAATTTGTTTCTTAAGATATACTTGATGGAAATAATTAATGTACTAAGAACTCTTCACTAACCATCGTAAAGATAGGTGGTACGTGTGAGAAGAGTAACTTAAAACTAAAATAAGAATGTATAAGTTGAGTGTTCGTTATTAGACAGTAATTCAATTAAGGTTCCAGTTTTAATTAAAAGTTCTTGCATAAGCGATAGCACATTCTAATTAAATGTAAATATGAAACTAACTTTTTAAAGAAACTTAACAGGGTAAGAGAATAGAATAGAATAGATAAAAATCGTAGCTTTCACTGCAAGAATTTCTACTTGAAGGACACCTTATCTTCGTAACTGTATTTAATATGTCCCGTTTCTTCTTCCGTCAAACAACTCAGACAAATAAAAAAGGAAGGGAAAAAAAGAATCCAAAACTTATTTAAGCAGCGAAACTACTATTTAATGTGCTAGCAAATGTATACAAAAATTAAATGCTAACAATCGATTTCTTTACAGCTCTTCATATCATTAAATTTTTTTTTACCTTGCTCATTATTTTACAGTTATAATTAAATTAGAAAAAAATTAAAATATTAAATTAATATTAAAATATTAAATCAAATATTTTAAAAAATATTTCCCATTGAACTTCATTTAATTTTTTTGAAATTTTTTTTTCTTCCAATGAAAACGCAATTCTTTATTTTTCAAAATGATTGCCGTTTAATCATTTGAATTTTATTTTGATGATAATCATTTGATTACTTTATTCATCATAACATTTAAATAAAATCTCAGATTTTTTAAAAGATTCTCTAATGTTAAATATTTGAAAATTAGAATCTAAAAATATTTAATACGTATTTCAATTATAGTTTTAAAAACTTATTTTTTAAACTGAAAACTAGAATTTTGAACATATTTTGCTTTCTGAAAATTTATTTTTTTAAGTTGTTATTAAGAACTTTTCTGGAAAAAGCTATTAAAATCTCAGAAAAAAACTGTCGTATTTTGCATCTTTATATCGCTTTAAATTTGAAAGGTATCAAAGAAAATGCCAGGTTCAGTATGATACGAATGAAGAAAGATACCGATGTTTCATATCGCTCAGAACAACTAGATGGCAGCACGATACATTCTAATATTTAATGTTTGGTAGAAGGAGTAGCTATTCGTCAAAATGTGAAAATACTTATTTAGATGAATGTTTGATTAATGAGTAGACATGAAGATTTTTTAAGAGAATAAATTCAATATATTTGAATATTCAAATCAAAAGTAGATATATTTTTTTAACCCACTCGAGACCAATTTTTGGCTTCATTATTTCAAGTATAGCTTCTTTAAAAACAAACTCCTTTTAGATATAAAAGTAAAATAAGCAAAATAAAATTATAAATACAAATATCCTTTTATTTTGAGGAAAATTTTGAAGCATCCTTGCTTTTTAAAATATTTAATTGATAAAATTTCATGTTTTCTTTTTATTAATGCCAAATCGAAGCGAATTTTTTTTGTTTACATGAAAATCATTATGATCTGATTATTCGTTGTGATCTAGACGGTTGGTTATTCAGCATTTTTGCTTTGGTGATTAGAAAATTATATGCTAAACGTATTTTGAATTTCAAATTATTATAGTATTAATTCCTTGCTATATTTTTTAACTGTATTGTAAGATTTATCGAAAGATTATTTTTTTTATATTAGCAGCCAGTGTCTTAAGGCAAATACTGACTTATGGACTATAAATATAATCGAGAAATATAACAGCAATGTAAAAAAAAGGAATCATCTTGAACGTTAAATTGAAGAAAAAAAATTCATTAAAACATTAACGTACATTTATTTATTTATTATTTAATTTAAAAAATAATGAAAAACTAATAAATGAGTCTCGTATATTCCTGGCATTTTCGATTACTTATGGATCTTGTAATAAAATTAACAATGATTAAGAGTTATTCAACATAAAATAGTTACAAAAGGGCTATTTCATTATTTTTAAGCTATTCTGATAGTGTATTAACTGTCTTTTGAACTTACTATAATCTTGAGTCTTCAACTGGTGAATACAATGAAACATGTCTCGTGTTTCTTTTAAATAAAGTGACTAACGCCTACTCTTTTACCACTTAAAAAAAACTTTTTGCTTTGAAATAAGCATTTACTTCAAAAGCCCGATACTTTAACAGAAATTTCAACAATTTGACTAATATTGTGTTTCTTATTGTTTATATTTTATCTTGAGATATATTAACTCGTCTCATATTGGTTTAAATATTTTAATAATTAAATCAAATGAAAATGTTTTGATTTAACTTTTTCAATTGCTATTCTACTAATAATTGTTTCCAGAGCAATCTGGGCTATTATTTCTTTATTTTCTATTTTTTTAATGAGAATTTCTTTAATTTTTCTTAATGATCTTTACTCTCTTTTGTTAAATTAAAGCCAAATAATGTTCTTAATATGGTTATTATCAGAGCTTTAAATGCAATAAACAAAGTATTAAAATACAGTAGCCATCAAAATAGTGAATTCTTTTTTAATCGGTAAATCAATGCAATGAAAATGTTTTACTTAATAAAGTTTCCAGAAAATAAGATTGCTATGGAAAATTATATTACATAAAATAACAGTTTTAAAAAAGAGGAGTTGATTTGCATGGTGTCACTCTTATGATAAAAACATTGTATATAATATAATATTCAACTAAATCATGTGTCTATGACACGTTGTAACTATTCTATAATCCCAAGACAGGCTATATATTTCAGAATTGTTACATTGATTTTATTATGAATTGCTAGAGTATGAATTATATCCGGAGATAGTTATGAAATTTGTTATAGCTGCTGCAGTTTTGGATGTGTGTTTTTCCTATGCTTCACAAAAAATGCTCAATATAAAATATGCTAGATGTGTCATTAAGCTCCTAACAGATGATTAATGAATTTTGGCATACAAGGAGGAAAAATAAGATTCTGGCATTGTTTTATCTTTATAACTTCGAAGGTTTCATTAAAATGTTTATTTTTTTATTATTGAACAAAAAGAAAGTTCTACAAAATCATGTATATATGATATTAAAATGGTTGCTGCAAGAATTTTTTTTCATAATAAATTAAACATGATAATCCTTTCAGTTAGTTTCAAATTATGTCATGTGTTTATTAGATGATGTTTCGGACCATTGTTATTGGTTTTTGATTTAGCAATAAATTCTGAATTAAAAAAAAACTATTTAATTTTTAAATATAGATAATTTTTTAATTTTTTTATGCAAAGTATAGACGAAATATTGTATTTGTCAGAAAATTCGAATGCGAGATTTCAACGAATCTCCACATATTAGAACTGGATTACTGTTGCTAATTAATACCCCGTCTTTAATTGTTTAAATTAATATTTAGATGCAACAGTTAAATGTAAATCCAAAATTTTGAAATGCCTTGGATTGTTGTTTATATACAACAGAATGTTGATATAATGTAGTTCATTGCTGTAATAGCAAGAAATAAATACACTAAATCAAATAATAACTGCAGATATATTCTACAAGCATTGCTTCATAAATAGAGAAAAAATCTGTTATAAAAATTAAAGATGAAATAAAAAATTATCACCAATAAAACTGTAATTACACCAGGAATACCATAATTATTACCATTTACTTTTTAATTATGGTTTACTAATGCAAGTACGTATTTTTTTATCCAAACAGTTTCAGAGAAATAAGCATTAAAATAACTTTTAAACCGAATGCAATATGGATTTTTTTAGAAATGACTTCATTCAGTGAGAGTAAAATAATTGTGTTGTAAAAAAGTAATAAAAACATCATTTAAAAAAGCTCCAAACACCAAATGATCAGTTAACATTGCTTCAGTAAACTGCAAATGTATTTTAATTTTATTTTTAAATAAAGATGAAAAGTTCAAAACAAAAAAACTCATTTAATCAGTAAGAGGCATTTTATTTTCATTCTTGCTACCTGAAATATTCTTTTCATAATTTTAAATTTTATACATTTAAATAGCTACTAAGGGAATATTGTTACACAACAGCAAATAAATTAATAGAGTTACCGAAATTAGTGTGTGCAATTTAAATTGGATGTGTTTTTAATAAGTATCTGAAATATGAAACTTTTAGAATATATTTAATATTTTTAGAAAATAAATGATTAAGTAATTGAATTTATCTTATTTAACACAAAAGTGATGAATCTTGAAAAAATTCCACCCTTTCTACCCCTTTCCCCGCGAACACAAAAAAAAAACTTTTGTGTAATTCCTTCCAAAACCAATTGTAGTTCATTAATTTATTTATAGATGGCAGCAGTATACATGTGATTACTTCAGAGATGAAACTGAACGAAAAGGAAAATAAAATGCTACAAACCAACGATTAAGATTATACTAATGCGTTCTGCTCCAATAAGAGAGGAAATCAGCGAGAAAACTTATTGGACAAATGGTAAGATTTTAGTTCATTCATGTTTCTAGACTAAATTACTAATATCGTCAAGCATTATTGACAAATTAGATATGCAAATTTTAATGAAAGAAATGCCATTAGAAAAATCATTTTTCGTACTATCTTTCTAAGATATGTAAAACACAAATAATCTGCGTTGCTCATTTTTTTTCCTTTGTAAAATAATTTATGTTTGTAATAATGTATATAGTTTGAATCTTGTGATTTTTACGCCAAATTCAATAAGTATATTAGTTTATAATTACTTTGCATCATTTAAACATTTAGAAATTCTAATTGAAATGAATTAAAGTCTATTTTATTTTATATTTAAAATCTATTTATTTATGAGAATTCTCATTCCAATTTCACTTTTTAATTAGACTTGATTTTATTCTACAACTTATTTTATATAATAAAACTTATATCATATTTGATAGTTCCGTATACAAATAATTGAGATTCTAATTTTTTTAAAAAAATGACAAAATAAATTTTTTGGTTAAAATATTTTGTAATAAAAATTTAATTTTTTACCAAATATTGTTTAATTTTCTTTTCAGTAAAATATACTTTTCTTAATGAAATGAATTTCCTAACAAAAGTTTTGTGACAAACAATCAATGTTAAAAATTCACATAATACGGCAATTTTGATTATAAATGATAACAAATAAATTTAAATGCATAATTATAAACGATTGTAAATTTTGAAATATAAATGATTATGAATTAAAATGCAGAAATGATTGTAAATGATAACAAATTTCTATAATAATAATTATTATTATTTTAAAATTGCATAATTCTTGTCATAAGTATTTTGAATATTTCGTATTAAATAGAATATCTCAAACTCACATAATTTTTTTTAAAAATTGGAATTGAAGCAGAAAAATTAAAACTAAACTTGAGACTCTCGTTAGTTAAACCAGCAACATACCTCAGTCAGTTGCATTCACTTATATATATGCTGAGTATTTAATTATTAAGTAAAACTAATATTAATCAGCAAATTTAAATAATTATAATAAATATTAAATAATAAAATTACTATTTTTATCATGAATTTAATATAGAAGCAGAAATAGTTACTTAATGCTTTTTAAAGTATTGTTAATTTTTATTTTAAAAAGTCGATGGTGTATATATTTTTTATTTTTGATACATTTTTCAAAGTTAATGACAAATATTAATGAAATTTTTTCATATGATATATTTCTACAAATAAAAAAATATTGGTTAATATTGGAGGTGTCAGCAAGTCAAAAGTAAGAAGCAAAGAAAAGAAGATTGTAATATCTGATGGAACTAGTATGAAAAAAATAATTTGTTCTCGGAATATACCAGTCTTTTTAAGTGTATATACCTGTATTTCCTTCTTCCTAATTTTGTGTCTAAATATTTGTGGGAAAATTTGGTCTTTAACAATCAATGTATAGATTGATTTTTAAAGATGTATAGATTAATTTTTAATCAATGCAGGTTTTTAAATATTTTCATTTGAAAATTATAATAATGACGAAATGATCTTCTAAACTGTACAGTTATTTCAGTAATTTATAATTCAAACAATTTAAAATTTAATCATTAGTATATATATATATATATATATATATATATATATATATATATATATATTATTTAAGTTAAATAGAAATTTGAACTTCTTAATTAATTTGTTTTTGTTTACAAATCGAATCATTTATTGGTATCTACTAAACTAAATTAATGATTCTACTTTTTTTTTCAAAAGACTTATTAATAGATTATGTTATATATAATTTTAGAATGATTTTCTTTTTGTGCTCTATCTTATTCATTTAGATTTATAAATAATACAATTGATTTTTTATAATATCTTAATGTGTATTATTATGGCTTCAAGAATTAATGGTGTTTCGAAGTAAATGCAATTACAAATATTCATTTCACATATAAGTCAACTGTGTAAATAATGGAATAAAAAAATAATTTTGTTTCTAGTAATCAAAAGGGATATATGAATTTCGGAAACAAGATTTAATTGTTTAATTCTTTACTATTTTTAGTTATGTTACTTCAGATAAAAAGAACAATGAGATTTCCAAAAATTGGAACTGTTTACTTCTGTCTAAAAAAATCTGTTCGAAAATTTAATAATTTTTATGAATTCAAATAGTTTAGCAATATTTTTTAATGTAATGACAACAAGATAAAGTATATACCTCAATATTAAATTATTACACAGTAAGGTTAAAGAAAATATTTCATTTTAAATGTGTTCAATGAGATAAAAAACAATTTAGAAGTCTAAGTGTAATTAGTTTTAAGTATATATATAATGTAATTCGAGTGTAAGAGTTATATAGAGCCCATAACATTCATAATAAAATTTCTATAATAAGAATATTTAATATTAGAAAAGTAACCAGTTGTTTTTCATTATTTTTAACATTTCATATTAACATAAAATGCACTTGAGCATTATTATAGCAAAATTATATTGCCTAAAAAAATTATATTTTGATTTTTTTTAATTTTATTTGCATTTAAAAGGGATAATAAATGTCTGAGTATGCTATATAAGAAATAGATTTATGTTAGAAATTTTTTTTCTAACGTAAATTTATTGTATTCCGTGTATTTTTATCTATCATCCGTGTATCCGTATATTCCGTGTATTTTTAAATTCATCACATAAAAGTAAATATTTAATTAGGCATATTATTAATATTTCCTTTTCACGAATACAAGGAATGAAAAAGAAATATTAAAATCGCCAAAGAATTATAAACTTGAAACTGTAATGAATTACGATGTTAAATTTCTCTCTCTCTCTGTATATATATATATATATATATATATAT
>JAOUZG010020001.1:1419235-1442867 GCA_026289955.1 Argiope argentata
TCAAGGATTAAATGAACGAAAAAAAGTCCTTGTTGTCTTCATTTTAATTTAAATGTGTAAAATACTCAATAAAATCAATAAAAATGCATTAAATAATTTGTTGTAATTTAGTAACTAAAATATATAATCTTTTCAAAAATATTAAAATAAGTATATTTTACTGTTAATTTTACAAAACGTGTTGTAATTCTAGTTTCAGCATGAAACTATTAATTATATAAATTTATGTAATGCAATATTAGCAATGCGGTGTTAGTAATTTTTTATATGTTTAATAATTTTACTAAAGTTTTTAAAAATTAGAAAAGCCCATTAAGTGAGAAAGAAATTCTTAAAATAAAAGCAATTTGCATAAAATGAATGTTTCATTTCATCGTATGAGGCAAAAAAATATATCATACAGTTTGAAGCGGAATATGAGGTACCTCACATTATACTTTACAGAAGAAATATCGACAAATAAAACTTAGTAGATAAAGGCAGATAACATTTCCGTTTGTAACAAATGTAAGTAAGTAAATTTTTGTAAATAAAAATTGAAAACTTTCAAAACATTCTACACATATTGCATTACAACACTTATTTTGGAAGTTCCATGCAAACGTCTTTTCTTTTAACAATAGAAAATAAGCTACAAATTTATTAGTTGTCAAAAAAACTATTATTACTCAAATTTATTTTAAAATATGTGTGAGGTTTGCATTTGAATATTTATAATAGCTGACTTGGATAAAAAAACTTTTTCTTTATTTTTTTTTATTCAAAGTATTATTGGCGAATTTCAGTGGCAGAAAAAATCATATTATGCCATTTATTATCGGCAAAGAGAAAGTTACAAAACCTTGTAATAAAAAACAAAGCTAAGACGCTAGGTTGTATCTTTTTTCTACACTAGCGCAAATTTTTTATTGAAAAATATATCTCTTCCTAAATGTATAATTTTATGCTAGAATTGTAATGCAGCTTAAAATGATATACGTTTTTGAGTTAAATGTTTTTGAGTTAATGTTTGCTTTAATACCATAGTAAAAAATTACACTATGGTATTAAAGCAAATACCATAGTGTAATTTTTATCCCCCCCAAAAAAAGAATTTAGTTTCCTTTTATGTATTAAGTCAATATTTATTCTAAATTCTTAAATGTTTTACTAAAATCAACTTTCAAACCTTTATGTATTTAAAATTCATTATAAATAAAATCTATTTGCAAAAATAGCTCATTTTCCCCCATTTAAGCTATAAGAAGACTACTATTTGCTTTGTCAAATGTGAGAATTATAGATCTTTATTTTGTCATATAAAGGAAATGATATATTTAATGATCACAATACAAATTTGTATATATAATATGCATAAAACTAAATTGTTCTGACCTTAAGTTAGTCAAATACTTTGAAATACAACTTTTGAAAAATGTAATTTCGAAAAAGTAAATTCTGATAATGTTATGCAACATTTCTTTATTAAAAAATATCGCATTTTATTTTGTTAAGATGCATACATTTTTGTGAATAAAATTTATTTAATATTTATATCAACAAAAGTAAAGATTTCATGCTTCTTAAAACAAAAATACAATATAAGAACTTTTATCATGTCTTTTAGAAAAAAATTCAAAGAAATAAAAAATATACTCTTGTAATATGCATTCCATCTTTTAAATAAACTTAAATTTTCCATATAAATCATTTTTTTACTTGCCAAAGTTCATTAACTACAAACGAAGTAACCGTATTTTTTCCAATTAAAGTAACAAAAATATTACAAACAGCAATTTTTTTGCGAAGATATATTTATTTAATTTTTTTATCTCTCGTTCATTTGAATGAAGAAGATAAAGATATGTCATATAAAATGCCACAAATCAAAACATATACCTCAAAAAACACATTTTCTGAGACTTAAAACCTGGTGGAATCCTCGAAAATGGCAGCTGACATCGAAATTCAATTCAAATGCTCTTGAAAAATCTAATCAAGAAACTTTCTCTTCCCTTTTCTAAGACTCAAAATCAAAAAAGACTTGCTTTTAACGAGTTTTGACAGTTTTGAGCAACAACAAAAACTTAACAACGCGATAAATCGAGAGTTAAAGAAGAAATAAAAAGCCACCCCCTCCCCCCGGAAAGGAAAACAGATGCAACTTGAGATAAACGAGATGAGATGGCCGTAGTGGGAGATAAAAATGTATCTCTTAAGATGAGAGAAAACTTTACTTTTAAGCTGAAACAAAGAGTTTGGTTAAGTATAAAATGTGATTGATGTAATAAGAAGACAATGAAAGGGATGGAGTGAAATGTTTTTGAACTTAATCCTGACTTTTTCTCGGAGCTTTTGGCTGTGTCCTATTTTGAGTTGGGCTTATGGAATTCTTATTTTCTTTATCCTGCCATTTATCTCTCAGTTATAAGGTATTGTCGAAAAAGCTATTAAAAAGTAAGTCCTTTTTTTTAAATGTATATCAAATATGTTATGAAGCAGAATGAGATTTTAAGCCACTTTTCAAACTAATCTTTTGTTTTTTCATTGATACGACGTCATGTTTTTTTTATCATAAGGGTGCTAAATTCTAATAATTTGTTTGAAATAAAAAAAGAATTAGACTAATTAACACTTTTCCCCTCTAGATATCGAGATAATTATACAAATGCTCTAAAATATCTGTCCCAAAAATACAAAAAAAATTGATGCAATTATTTTTAAGAAGATATAAATCATTGCTTTGAATCTGAAACGAATCGTTTGGATGATTAAAAATGTGATTGATGTTATAAAACAATGAAGCAGATGTAACGAAATTGTTTTGAACTTAATCCAGGCATTTTTTGTAGCCTTCGGTTTCATTCTATTTTGAGTTGGGCTCATGAAGTTCTTTTATCTATCCTCCTATTTATCTTTGTGATGAACGATGTTTAAAAAAAGGATATCTGGAATTTAAGATTACTCTTTTAAAGTCAATAACAAACATCTGTCTTTTTTGTATTTATGTTCTTGAATGATATATGAAACATTGTTTTGAACTAATTTTTTTACATATAGTATCTTATATTGTTGACATCAAAAACATTCTAAATTTTTAAAAAATTCAACAGCGTAATTTTTTTCTATTTAAATATTATTTTAAAGTTAAAAATTTCGAATGAAATTTAAATGATTTAAAGTTGCGATAAAATTTGATTAAATCTTCACTTACCAAATTTATTTCCCTTCATAGAAGGATGAATTTATTTCGTAAATTGGATTCTAGAAATAACATAAATCCATTTTTAAGTTTCTTCATTGAAATATGGGAATACTTTATAAATAAACATTTAATCTGCAAAGTGTCTTTTTAACTAACTAAATGATTTATTATTTAAAATTTATTATAAATTATTATTTTAAAATGGCCACAATCTTTTTATAATTATTATTATTTTGAATATGATAATTATTTCATTACCTCATTATTTTTACAAATTTTTGTTCAAATTTTATTGTAACTATTATACCTACAAGTTTAATAAATAAATTATTTCTACAAATTTAATTTATTTATTAAATTTGTAGAATCATTGATTTATTTAGAAACTAAAGTGTATTTTTTTTAAAAAAAATTACATCTTTTTTAAGCATGAAATTTTTATCCCCTACACATATTGTAAAATCACATATTTAAAATTTTAAAAGAATAAAATTTTAAATGTTTGTAATGCAAAGAAATAATTCTTATAAAAACATGTAATAGTATTATAGAATCAAAGCCAAGGTCAGAATTAACTCAAAATTAAATTGTCATTCCATTTGAAATTTTTAATTAAAATATTTTCCATGAATTGGTATGAAATGTTTATTTGTGCCTATGAAATGTACTTACAAAATGTCTTCAAATTCAGATAGAAAAATCAAAAACAAGCTCAAAATAAATCTTGAATGATTTTATTTATTTATTATATTTTTATTTATTTTATTTTATATTTAAATAAATTCTTGAGTGATTTTGTATTTAAAAAGCCAAAGTAGCTGGTTTATCTTGAAACTTTACTTTAAAATTGGTTTGATATAAAGCTTTATTAAGTAGTATATCTAATAAAAACACAAAAATAACTTTTTAACTTTTTAAAAATATTAGATTAAGTTGCCAACAAAATTTTGATTTTTTTCAAAGATATCATTGAATCAAAAAGTTAAACTCCGAGTAATATGTTTGTATATACTAAGGTATGTCCAGCCATTTCAAATTAGAGTAAAAAATGCAATTCAAAGCTATATTCTATTTTAAAAGAAAAGAATTACAGAAATTGAGAGCTCATCTAAAGCTAGTATGCAATTTGGAGAATAATTTATCAGCTCAAAAAAGCAATTTCGCTAGCAAAGAGATTTTTTACCTTACCGATAAGGTCTAAAAACCACATTCTAATCTTTTAAAGCAAATTTAAAATTTCATAACTTAAAATTATTTTAAAAACTTCGATTTATTAAAATAAATTTGTTAAGCTTAATAGCAATGTTAGCATGAAACGAAAAAATACATTATATGCACCGATTACTCCAAATACGAAAAAATCAAATTCACAGCTATATTTTCCCTTTGAAATTTTTATTCTGTAAAAAATTCTAAATAAATATCTACATATAAGTACCTTAAAAAATTTGGGAAGCAAAATTTTGTTAGTAGCATTGTATGAATTGAGTAATAACCCAAGCAGCAAATTTTTCATTCATCATATCGAAATGCCATCTTGAAAAAGGCTATTACTACTGTTATGTGGTAAGAAAAAAAATAACGTAAGATTCTTATAAGAAATTTTAAAATATGTTTTATAAATATAGTTGCATTCGAGCAAAAATCGTTAAGGTGAGTAAATGTACCCTTACGGGCTGATGCTTCAATTGTTAAAGAACGAAATCTGAAGCTACAATTTCCACTTCTGAAGATGCATTATTTGGTTTTAAATTTTCCAAACTCAAAAAAAAACTATGCATTTGAATACCATAATTTTAAAAATAAGCTAACAATTCTGTCGAGGAAATTTTCGAAGCATTACCTCAATAAACTACTGATTTTAAAAACAAATTTTTCACTGCTTACCACATGCAATTTCTCAAAAGCGGAAGTTGCTCTCTGAATGCTTCGAAGAAATAAAACCAGAAACCACCAAATCATCCTTAAAATGTATCGTAATTTCCTAACGCATTCTAAATTCCACCTGTCTGAAAGCCTAGAGCTGAATATTACTGGACCTCTTCCATTCCAGAATCCTCTGCTGCCCCGCTTTCATCCGCTTATAAAATCCGTGCAATCGTCTACTCCTAGGCTTCCATTAAAGCAGGCCCTCCGCATTGGCTCCACGACCCTTTCCACGTGGGTTTGGTGCCCTAGTAATTAAATTTTGGCTTTAAATCCTGCTCCATTCTGTACATCGCTGATGCAGAGATTATTGTAGGAGCAAATATTGATTCTTATGTCGCCAGCAATTAGCATGGAGTTCCATTTTCGTGGAAAGGGTCCTATGAAGGGGTAGGAGACGGGGTTGGTCTCCCCCGCCCCTTGCCTAACCTGGCCTTCGAATTGTTTATTTGTAAGTGTATTATGGGTCTTTTCCCTAGACTGCTGTTACTGTGTCGTCAGAGTTCGTTGTCGAGAGCTCTGTCGACGTTTTGATAGGGCTTGCTTACCTAAAGATGGGGGTTGTTTGCAGTGGAAGTAAGGTCAGATCTTTGGTTTGAGGAGGGTGTGTTTAGGAATAGCAATGCTTTTCAGGGATAGTCAACACGGTGATCATGAATACTGTAATTATAGGATGTATAAAGGGAGGAGACTGAGGAAGTTCTTGAAAGTTAAGTCAAACATGATTTGCATATGAAATAGAATTACAGGTTATACATAGTGGTTGAAACGTTTAGAATGGATTTTGAGATCAAGTGGTTGATTATTAGAAGGCACGTTTAAACATGAGTGACGACGAAATAAATCATGAATTGAAATTAAGGCTTTGTTTTTTGTAGATCCATATTTTAAAGGATTTTTTAAAAGTTTTATCAAAACATGAAGGCTGTTTGGATGGTAGCTAGGTTTTAGGGTCTAGGAAGAGTCTAGATTTAAATATGATTTAAATCTGTATGATCCATGAGTTAAAAAATAATTCCTTTTTTAACCCTTTGCACTCCGACGGTGCCTCTGACTCTCCATTCAAGATTGTGCATCATTTTGACTTTTTATTCATTTATTTTTCAAGCTTAATTGTTAAAAACGCTTACATAATGGTTAAGAGATGTAGATGAATTTTTCAAATAAATTCGACTTAAAAGAATTCTGTATATTTATTTTTCATAGCAATAAACAAATCTGAATAAATTTTCATCTATTTATTTTTCGGAGTGCAAAGGGTTAAAAAAGTGCTTAGACTTTATAAAATACTTCATAAATTAATAAGTCACGTCATGCTTCACTAACACTCTTATAGCATTTTAAAAATCATAATCATTAATAAGAAACTTGGGTTTCCAAATGCTACATTTTCAAAAACTTAGTTAAATACGACTTCTATGAAGAAGTTACATTGGCGGTATAAATTAAATTAATATTGATCATTATATAGATTTACTTTCCATATTATCCAAAAATAATTTAAGTTGAAAAGGAAATTTATTGATGTTTCATTTTTTCATGAACAATTAAAAAAAACACGATGCTAAAAAATAAAATTTTGATTCTTTTTTATTAAAAATTGTTTGTATTCCTTCTTTATTATTTTTTATTCATAGAAATAAATATAATTTTTTTGGTTTTTAATAACGTAACTTTCAAATTAATCATAGGAATATTTGATTTGAATAAAACAAATTTATTCCTAATACTGACATAATGGTACTTAGAAAATAGTTGGAGTAAAATGAAAATTGCTTTTAAATCGAAACATAATCAGGTATATAATTAAAAAATAAACAATAACCAAGGTTTTACTTAAATAATAGTGATGAAATCATACAATTGTTCATACCATTGATAAAACATGCTTGTATTTTGATACCCAGAGTGTTATTTGAAATTATAAGTTTTGAAAAAACGGTGGAGTCATTTTGATTGTATACTTCGAAGTGCTTTCTCTTTATAAATCCTCTCAAAAATTATTAAGCTAGTAATTTGTTTTAAGAATTGTTCTTGGGGATTTAATTCGTATTTCAAGTTATCAAATATATAAAGTTAAGAAATCCCCGAGTTTTAAGTATTTAAAAGCTCATACTATCTTTGCTACAGTAAAATAACTTTTAGATGGTAACATTGAATTTTTTTTTTGTTAGATGATCAAATTACCATAAGAAATGGACAAAAATTGATACATTTTAATTCAAAGTCGCCTTTCTCATCCAAATTCATCATGAAAAAAAAGAATATCCACACAAATTATTTTATTTTTAATAGCAAAGAGAAATAAAATAGTAAAGTAAATAAAGTTTATTGTCAATTAGCTTCCAATTTTTCAATGGGAAATAAATGTCACAAAACATTAATTTAATCAAGGCAATATATACTAATATTCTAAAAAACTTGAACTTCAATTCAATCTGTTTCATATTTTAAGAGTATTATAAAACTTTTTTTGCTAGTAATAGCTAATTATAAATAGGATAGAATATCATAGAAATTGAACATAAGCAGAATTATTTTGTTGAATTCCCCTCCCTCAAAAAACCTTAAATACTAATTATATTATATTATATTTTAATAATATGTTGAAATTTTTTTACTGACAACATTAACATATTTTCTCAATAGATTATTAAAATGTCTCAAGAGATATATATAATTAATACAAAGTAATTAGAAGACTCTTTCGACTCTCCTGAAACAACTTAATTTCAACTCAGATTATTTTATGTTTTAGTAGTATTTTAATTAATGAACGAATAATTGAAAAATGAAGGAGAACATTGAATTTTTTTTTTTCATTTGGGGATTGATTATCGTATCATGAGAAATAGCCATAATGAATGCAAGGTAACTCGAAGTTAGTCGTGATTTCTTTCCTAATATTGCTGAAATTATAACAACTTCTAACCAATCTGAAATGTATATTTTATGAAAATATTTTCTTTATTAGGATAAGGAAAAAAAATGTGAGTGCTTTCTGGCATAGGGGTAACGCGTCTTCGCCTAGAGCTGGGCATTCCGGGTTCGCGTAGGGTTATTCTTCTGTTTTCTGTCAGTAAGATTAATGGATGTACCCCCCCCCCCCTATAAAAAGGGACTGTGCAAGTATCTGTGATGAGGGAGTAGCTAAGTCATACTCTTGGCCCCAGTTCTCACTACTTGAAAAACAAGAGACGCTCCTTTCGGTTTAAAACTCGCTGATACCTTGCCGAAGTTTGTCCACGGCAAGTGCCACTGATAACAACAATAACGAAAAAAAATTGTAATAAAAAATTAACATAATTGATAGAAAGAAACTCAAAGGCATCCCCTGTATTTTTAACCATTTTACTAAATTATACACCCTTTTTTTATGAAAGCATTGCATTTGCTTCTATAAACATTTTCTCGAATAAATGTAAGCCCTTCCCCTTTTCTGCAAATTTTGGAATCACCAATGATCGCCACCGATTTTTCATATCACCTGAAATCACGTTTCCCCCGCATCAGTCCTTCGACTAGTCATCCGACAAACTGACGACAGCAGCACAAAGGAAAGGCGACAGACCGAAGCAAATCACCCTGCCAAATGCTCACGCAAGCTAAACGCTCACCCGTCACAATTGCTGCAATTTCTAGCGTTTCAAACTTGCCGCAAGAGAAAAGACAGAGAGATGGGGCGGGGGCGAAAAAAATGAAGAAGAGGTTGGGGGGAGACGCACTGCCTTAAGAGAAAGGGGTGCCTCACTCCCCCCTTCAACAAATTGTTTGCTGAATCTAATTACTTGACGTTTTAGATGAGCCAAGAGTAATTTTCTGTGCGTCGGAAAAATCCATTTAATGCCCTGCTTTTAATGTTTCCAATGTTAATCCGGTGTTTTCCTGCGTTTCAAAAGAGGGGGACGAGCTACGGCTGGCTCTGTTTTTATATGCCTGTCTATGCCCTTTGGTTCCTGTGAATTCATTCATTGGACTTTTGTTGCTCATCCGGTAATTTGCGAGGTCATATTTTTCACTGGAGATAGTGTTTGCCATATGTCGGAGTTCTGACTCCGTAATTGAAGTTGCTTATTGTTTATTGTGAACTTAATTTCCTTTTGACATGCCAACTTGAGTTGTTTCACGAAACTCAATCGCTTTTCTTAATTATTTCAGCAAAATAAATCTAGGTAGAGAAAAAAAAACATTCAGAAGAGGACGTCAGTTAAGATCAATATCTGAATTACAGAATAAGCATTAAATTGTCAGAAGTATTTTTTTTTAACATTTTATGTATTTAAAATCACGTTAATGGAAAATTTGCTTGTAAAGAAATGAAATTTATAATTACATTCAATACAATTTTTAAAATTTTTAACAGCAATTATTTATTTATTTAATATTAGTTTTTTTAGCAATTATCATGGATATGAAATTTCTGAGAAACAGAAAAATAAATATCTTTATATATCTGTTCAAAAGAATATTCGAATGAAGGAAAAAATAAGCATGAAATATCATTCTGATTTGGAAAAAAATCATTGATGAAAGAATCTATAAAGCATCATTTATATGATAATTCCATTTGATTAAAATTAAAACAAAATACTTTTAAATTTGAAATGATACATTGAAAATAACTAAATGCGCAATTATTAATTTTTAATTAAGGGCCATTTTTAAAATATAAAATTCAAAAACGCATTTTAAAAAATGTATTCAATTACTAGCAATTAAATGTTGGTTGAAAATTTTGTGTTTGTTAAATACAAGTATTGATCGAACTAATTTATTTTTTATTTCAAAAGTTATCTTTTTTTTATGGCTGCTGTATTAATGAAGGATGGAATTCTGTAAAACCAAATAATTTACGAAGAAGAAAAATGTAAGGATTTTGTGTAAAGTGCAATCAATTTTGATTTTGAATGTAGGTTAGAAAAACTCTGAACCATGAAAACTCTCAAAATCATGAATTATTTTTTTATATTCAGCAACTGTTATCTCAAAGTAGAAAATTGAAAAATATGAGATATGACTATTGAGGATTTAAAAACTATGTGACATCATTCCCCACACATATAAGTAATATTTTTAATTTTGTTTTATTCCATTTCGAGAGGCACTCTTTATGTACAAGCAGACGACACAAATAACAGATGCAAGTTACAAAAACATGAAAAGCGTAAAAAGGCAAGAAGGAATTAAAAAAGCATAAAAAAACGAAATCATTTAGCTTGGTCTTATATACCATGGGATTCTCATAAATCTGGCACTAGTCGAATTTTACAGGAATTCTCACACGTGTTAACCTTGACAAGAGAAACACAGGGATCCAGAAGAATCTGTTTACATCATTAATCTCTATCTCTTAACTCCGCACGTGGAACTATAATACAGTATCTCTACAATTCTTCATTTGATTTATTGAATAGAAAAAGTGGAATGGGATTAGGGAATAAGAGAACATTTTAGAATGAAGTTACTATGGACTAAATTAAGACAAAACTTTATTAATTAATTACTTTTGAAATTAGAGTTTAAAATATTATTGCATATATATACATATTTTCAATGTGAAAAAGTAGAGGTTGTTATTTTTTACTTGTTATATTCAATATTTTTTTACTAAAGAATAAGTACAATATTTATATAAATAGCAATTGCTGATGTTTTGACTTTATATTTATTTGTACTAATATAAAGAAAAAATTAGCAAATAAAGTTTTAATTTACGGAAAGTTCTTACTTTCAATAATAGCATGCTATTTATTTATGCATTAAGGCATTAATATATCTTGGCTTTCCAAGTAATCTGTAGATCATGGAATCGTTTTACAATTTGATTTTAACATTGTTTGCCATAGAATAGTCATACTTAATAATATACAGAAAACTTAAAATAACTGAACTGAATAATAAAACTTTATAAATAATAATAAACTGATCTTAAAATATTTAAGATATCATGATGTAACGAACTTTTTATTTTAGAAAAAGGGAATATTTATTCATATTATTATACAGAAACGAATTTTAAATAGCTGCCAATTCAATATTTTGGGGTATATTGTTGTGTTTTGTTCCTATATTTTTCTGATATTCGTATATTTTTTTCAATTCATTTCACATATATTTGTAGTACAATTTTAGAATCTTTATTTTTCAATTTTTTTAAATTCATATTTCGAGGGAGTGATATTTTATATGCAATACTAACATAAATTTTTCTTGTTTTATAAAAATGAGAAACATCAAATAATTTCAAGAAACTTTTAATAATTTTAAAATTTAAGGGAGACCAAAAACTTTTGAAATTTTTCAGCAAATTAAATAAGATGTAACAAACCCGAACCGAAGCGTGCTTTATTTACTAAAGAATGTTTTGATTCTGTCCTGGGGTGAAACTAAATAACTGATTACAAACATAAGCATTCTTGCTCATTTTGCAGTCTGCATCCACGATAATGAAGAAGTTCCCAAAAAGGGAAATTATTGCACCGCAACTTTCCCTTTGCGGCGCATCATATGCAACGAAACTTCGCCTGTACTATTTGTACAGTGTGTACGTCAACCAACGCAACCTGCAAAAGCCTCATTTACATTGGATACGCTCTGACTTTTGCTCGTGGTTCGTTAGGCCCATGTCTTCGCCTTAATTTTCCTCCAATCCTGAGTAAAGCCGGGAAAGTTCAAGCGGACAGAAATTGGGGAGACTCGCTAAAAGAGGGGGGAAGGGGAGGTAGCACTCTAAGTTCATTAAAAAGGGGGGCGCCATGGACTTAGCAATCGAAAAATGCAACAGAATCGTTAACATTCCAAGGATTGGTCCAATCAACAAATGCAACTTAGAACGCAGTCGAGGTTGAAACAAAAAGTATTTCTCCACCCCACCCCCACTATTCACTTCCTCTCTGTCATATCCCATCCATATCTCCATCTTCCTGTAATACTGATTTGCTTATGGAGGGGGGGAGAGATTTCGTGTGGAAGTTTTTTAATTTTATCTTGAAAACTTTTTTGGATTATAAGCCATATTATTGGTATTTAGTCTTATATAATATTTTTGTGATAAAATTGTGATATTCATGTTCGAAAATTTAGAATCACATTTTAATAAATAATAAATAATTTATCAGCGTTTAGTATTAAATGCAAAAACTATAGAGGAAATTGCTGGTTAAAAATATTCTCAGTATTTTTAAAAGCTTTTGTTGTTGATAGTTATTTTTATATACAACTTTGGCCATCATCAAATTGGAGAAAAATAGTATTGATTTAGGGCTATAGACAATTAATTTGTATTTCAAGTTGTTTGTGAAGAAGAATACTTAAGGGTTTTCGATTTATAATTTTGATTACGTATAATGTTCTGGATACTAAAATTATAATTCAATCGTAACTTACAAAATAAAGAAATTTAACATAAATTTAAACATTACTTATTTTAATAGTTATTTGGAGCCCAATCCATTGACTATTTTGAATCAACAATTTATCCGATTACTTCTTGCATCAACACTTATTTGTCAACACAATACTGATATCAAGATCATAAAATAATTTTTAATCCCCAACATATTAAAAAAATTAAGTATGCAATTTACCCCTTTTTTTATGGATTTACTCCAAAATTTATTCGATAATTACAATTGTGATGCCATAGTAGTAATGTGGGTTTTTTATACTTAGAATCGTAAAAATGATCGAGTATGTATTATACAGCACGTAGTGTTACCTCGATTGTTTTAACATTTAACATATATTTAAATATTTCGTATCAAGACCATAAAATCTTATTTTTAAAATCTATTATCAGGAAAGATTTCAGTATGCATTTCAAAACTCGTATGACTTATTTTTTAAAATATTTGACTCGCATTTAATAATTTTGATGCCGATAGCATAGATCAATTATTATTAGCCTATAAAAGAAAAAAACCGTATATGTGTTTTATACCTCTTTTTTTAACTGATTTATTTCAAAATTTATCATTTTCTATAATTTTCATGTAACGATAGTAAACTTATTATTTTATACCTAGAATAGTATTAAAAATTTATCATGCATTAGATTCTGTCGAATTGTTTGTTTTAATATTTGACCCATATTTGTAATTTTGATATCACGATCATAACCTGTTTTTCATTTATCATAAAAAGGAATCAAATATGTAATTTGTAAAACATTGGTTTATTGGTTTCATCATTGAATACGTATCCTAGTATCAAGATAAAAACTGATTTTTTTTTCTATCTTGTATGCGTAGATTGTTGAGTTTTTGAAAAGTTAAAAAGATGCATATAGACAGAAGTTAAAGTATTTATTATAGATATTAATACATATCTATAAAGATGGAGATATATTTACTAAATATCATTCGATGACTTAAGTCAATTTCTGAGAAACCAATTTTACATCTTGGCCGCGAGGTAGAACTTCTTTTAAAAGTTTCACACGTCAATTTTTTCAAAATTTGACGTGTCTACAATTTTGATGTTAAATCTTCCCAAATTTTTCATCAGTTTACTTTTGAATTACAGTGACACACAAACAGTCATAATTTTGGAGCTTAAAATTGCTAACTTTTAAACAATTAAAACTTAACATTTTATTCATTTTTTGAAGTAAATGTGTTTCTTAATTCCTAAAAATTCGAAATATTATAATAAAGGTACAAAAATAATGTTAAATAATATATTTAGAACTATATAAGTAAGGAAATACAAAGAAATTTACGAAACAAAATTTGTGTCATAAAAATCAGGAATTTTCTAAGCATTTCTTTCTTTTTTTTAAACCTTAAATAATATTTTTAATTTATATCTTTCAACCGACTAGTCAAATTTAGAAAACTCTGTTTAGGGAATAGTTTTTGCTTAAATCAAAAACTTAGATCAAAATGAATACCGAATTATGTTGAGTTACGTTTAAGACAATTGAGACAAAAATAATCAATAGGATGCTGTAATTGTGTTCAAGGAACTTTTAATACGAACTAAACAAAGAATATTTCAAGTAGGAAATTAGTTTAGGAAACTAAATTCGCTCCCATTCTCAATGTTTCCTACAATAAAGTCCTTGATGCGGCAAACAAAAAGTGCAATGAAAAAAAAACAGGAGAATAAGACAAACGTTCCATTAAAAACTTTTCAACATTCGATGGTTATAAAAAAGTTCACAAAAAAGAAGAAAAAATGTTACATCTCCTTCCCTCTAATTCCAAACTAGTCAAAAATTAACAGATAAAAGTTTTTCCTTATATAAATGTACTTTGACAAAAAGCTTGTCTGCAAAAAACACAAACATTGAAATAACTTTTTTTTTCATTCATCTATAAAAAAAATTCCTGAAAAAAAATGGAATGGAAAGTCCGTGGAGCGAGAATTTCGAGAACTGAAATTAAATGCGGAATTAGGTAACATGCAAAAACACAAGACTTGTGTTTTTACTTTCATTTCGAGGAAGTCAAATGGAATTTTTTTTGTTCCTCTTATTCTGTCATTCTAGGACGATAAACGTTTTTTTTTTCGTCGATGGAATTTTTTTTCTCGCTTAGTGCTCTTATAAAACAGTTCATTGAATTGGTGCTGATGCAGAAAACGCTGAATAAGAGGAGAGACTTTCTTGTAAAAATCTTTGAATTTCTTCCAAGCATCTTCTGTCGAGAATGTTAAGCAAGTTTAAAATAAACATAATGCCACTTGGTTAAATGTTATTACTTTTAGAATATGTTTTAAAAATAATTTTTTTTATTTCCAAAAATTTTAAGCAACCTTAAAGTAAACATGATGTTACTCATTTAAATATTGTTATTATTTAAATATGTTTTGAACACTATTTTTATTTTGACATTTGAATGGTTATGGCAACAGCTAAAGGGAATATGTTTAAGAAACTGTTTCAGATTTTATTCAAACAGTTTGTTTGAAGATGTTGACATTCTTTTTTGCAAATATTCTTTTTCTTCTAGAAATAGCGAACAAAAAGTTCCATCAGTAGGAAAAAATATAAGCGTGATTTATTAGAATGCCTATCTGTATTTATTCTAATATTTGTCAAGTAAAAGAAAAGCTGTTTATAAACTGGCTAATTTTTTTCTGGCATATATATTACAAATTTTTAGTGAAGTGGATTTTTAAACAAATTTTCTCCTCTTTCAAACTTAGATTCTCCAGGAAATTGTAGGCCTACAAACATTTTATGAAAATAGTTTAATTAATTTGTAAAACAAATGAAATTGTAATATTTACATGCAGAGAAATGAGGAGAAACATAGAATTCACCAATGTTGAAATAATTTGAACAGGAGATAAGCAAAAGAATCCAGCGGAAGTTGTCTCTACACAATTTTTTCGCATGTTCTTAAATAAATATGTTCCCCCATCCTCGCATAAAATTTTAAATGAGGGATATGAACTTCAAATTTACTCAGATTTTTATTTTCACAATCCCACACATGAGAATTGTGTGCTACTTAGTATAAAAAAGAAAATTAGCACGTTTATATTAATTGCCTGATATTAGCGAAAAATAATTGAAAATTAGATATTTGGCATGAATCTGATCTTTTAGCAAAATCCTTGCAGGTATCTTTGTTGATTAATCATTGATATAAGGTTAATATCAATGATTAATCAACAAAGATACCTGTAAGGATCTTTACACAATATTATTACACAAGTATTACACAAGTAATAGAAAAACAAAAATTGGTTTAGAGGGCTTTTCTGATAGGATGAAATTAAATTGTATTCCTCATTTTCAGTTACAGTTAATTATGTTCCTCAGTTATTTCATTAAAATACAGGCAAAAGTGTAAAACCACTGACATTCGACCTCTTGACGTTTTAGTTCCAATTTTGATGTGTGAATGTGTTAGATGTAAAATTTGAATGCCAAATTTTACCCATCTTATTCTCTTTGTTGTGTTACCTTGTCATTTATGTTCGGACAACCAGATACTATTCTTCCTCAGAATGAATTTCGTACCAAATTTGATGTAAAGACAATTAACCAAAGTAAATTCTTCTGGCAGAGAGAAAGAGACATAACTCTATAAGTGTGTTATGTGAACTCAGGGAGTTCCAAAACGTAAAAATTCGTCAAAATATTAAGTTCGAATTTTGAAATTTAACTTGTTTTTTTCTTTATATACCGTCAAAAGAAAGTAAAAAGTACTGAATTGAATTAATTTTTTTTATTTAATTCAGTTTTTATACTTTGCTTTTTAATTTAAACTCAATATTACAAATATCTTAAAACTGAAAAATCTATTTTTTTTTTCGAATTTTTATTAAGGGGACAAAAATTTTATGGAATCAAAATTGAATTAAATCAACTTAATAATTGATAATTAAATTCAGAAAGTATTAAAATAGAGCGACACATAAGCATAAAAAAATTCCAAAATGTTATCTCACCAATTATTAAGAGAAGTAAAATTAATACGAAAGTTAAGTTAAATAAATAAAAAAAAGTAAACAATTCGAATAATGGATCAAACAGTATTATTTTCATATGCATTCATCATACTCAAACAGTTATTTTCAGTAGTAGTAACCGCAGCAAAACATTATATGAAATCAAAAATAGTATTAATGAAAATAAGGTCATGAATAAACATTATTAAATCTAGAGCAGTACTAATACCTGTCAAGAATTATTGTTGTTAGTCCTAGATAAATCAGATAAAGTTCATTATTAAGAATTATAAAGTAAATTTTACTATTTTTATCATTATTTTTACATATTATTACTATTTTAAAGTATTTGAAATTTTAGAATCTTCATCACATATATTGATGTATATTAAAAATTTATTGTTAAGTACATAATATCTTGATACTATTACAATTTTGTTTATAATTTTAAAAAATATCCTTAGAAGTTTCATAAATTAAATAAAAAAATATTTAAGAATATTTAATTTTAAATCCATTATTAATTTACTATAATGAAGTCTTCCAATTTTCTACATAATTGCCTATTATTATTTTTTTTTTAGTTTTGAATTTGTGGATGAATTTTTTTCAGTCAATTTCTAACTCAAAGCTCTTTGCAATTTTAAATATTAGCTGTTTAAGGAATTATTATAAATGTATAAAATATAATTTGTATTCAAAAATTATTTCGAATTTACAATTTTTTTGTTTCAAATATTTTATAAAATCTATCTAAAATTCAAACAAGGGGGAAATTGAATAACAGAAGTAATTTCTAAAATCTAAAAAAAAATTACTAAGAATTTTCGTGCAACTTTTTTTAAAAGAAAATCTTTTTTTTTTTTCAAATATAAAACTTTTTTACTTTCATAAATAGAAGATAAATTTAGAAAAGAAATTTTGTTTTCATAAATGTTATACATTAAATAAGAATCCTTCCCCCCAAATGAATGATATCACAAGTGCAAGTTCAGGTGATTTAAATATTTTGATAATTAATTTTTGTAGCTAATATGGTTTTGCAAATTTATTCAAATCAGAAAGAGTTGCTTTGTATCTTTAAAGAGTTAATTTTGTACATTTAGAAACAAATACTATTGAGAAAAAAAAGCCTGGAATTATGAGTTATTTTTTTTTTGCAAATATAATTGTATAAAACAAAAAAATACTAGAGAAACTAAAATTTCATTCCCTCATTATCTATTCTGCAAAACATTTCATAAACATTCTTTCATAAAATGTACAAATGCATTTTTCCAATTTTCTGCAATCACTTTAAATACAGTCCCCTTTACCTAAACCCTTTTTAGTGAAAAAAAATGATCTGCGAGGCCCTTTTATACGTTATTTGTTAGACTAAAATTATACTACCGTAAAAATAATTCATTTCTTGAGGGGTTTTTACCTTAGAAAGCTTTTTGTGGATAATGAATTAAAGATTTTTAGCCTGTAGGCTTTCCCCCTATTTTTTTACCCGAATGAATACATTCTGCCTGCAAAAAACAATTCAATTCGTCCTCTCTAAGAAATACTGGAATTTGATTGGATGAAGAAAGCAAATTAAATGAGAGTAAATAGCTTACAATCCAAAAGCATGAGCAAACTACCCCTTTCCCAGCTGGAAAAAAAATCCCACAGCAGAATTAATGCGGTCTTTGCGAATAAACTAACCGTGACTTTTTTTTGAAGACTTTATTAAAATTATAATTAAATATTTAAAAGAAAAGAAGTATGAATTCATTTTGGGTAAGTAGATTTTCCTATTTAGAGAAAGTTTCTTAAACAGCTTATAGAGGAAATACTTTCCCTAAACCTTGTTGGGGTTTTTTTTATTTGAATCCAAAGATAATTCAGCCATTTTTATATTTTGAAAGAGGAAAATTGCTTTTCAAAAAAAAAATGTTTGAATATTTTATAAATGATGTTAGCTTTTCAAAAGAAATGTTAGGGTTAAAGATTAAATTTAAGTATAGAATTGATAAATCTAAATTGATGAATTAAAAATTGACGCTCATTGAATCTTCAATTTTAAATGTGTATCAGTATGAAAGTAGTTATTTAGTCACCTCATATAATTAAAAACATTTCCTATTTTTAAAGACAAATTTATTAAATTTCTTTTAATTTTTTTCTGTTTTAAAATTAATTAAATTTGACACTGATTATCTAGTTCAAAATTGGTCTAAATTAAAGATCTCAAGTTAATGCGACTATTCTTATTAAAACTAAAATGGTTATCACTGCCCTCTGCTTTTTTGAAGTTCTTAAAACAATTTTTACTTTTACTTTGATTTGAATCTTCAAATTTAAAAGTTCATACAACTCTTTCCTAAAACTTTAATGTGCAAAATTAAGGTAATGCAGCCATTTCTTAATTCATCCATTTATGTTGAATTTTATATTAATTAAAAGAAAAAATTCAATGATTAACAAAAAAAGCCTTTTATATTTAGGGTTTTATTATTTTTTATTCCACTTGAAAACTTTGAATACACATTAAATTAACTGAGAAAAACTCAAAGTCTTCTAAAAAATGTTTAAAACCCAAACTATTAAAAATGAAAAATTTTAAACTACTTTTTAAATGCTTAAAGACATTAAATAAAATAAGTTTTAAAAGTTCTTGAATTATCAAGGAATAACAATTGTTAAATAATGCAACAATTAGTAGATTTATTTCTCAATATTAATATTATAAAACCTTATATGTGTAAAAATGATAGAAAAAAAATTCATCATATAGTGTAGCATTGAAATAAGAATAAACTTGTGAAATGAAACCCAAGAAAGCGAGTATTTTTAATTTTGTTTCAGTTTAGTAAGGCCTTTTTTGATACAAAATTAAAATAAATGCTCAAAATTCAAATGGCCTTATAAATAACACTAATAATGTTGTTATTTTTATAAATTATCTTATATGTTGTAATATAAAGCATGAGTCACGACTAATTAAACTTTTTAAAAGCAAATTTTTGTTCCGTATATCATGTATTTTTCACAAAAACAAAGCATTTAATATAAATTGAAAAAAATATATATACTTATTCTATTCTTAAAAAATTGAATATTATTAAAATTGGAATGTTTTTAAATAATGAATAAATGTTTATATGTTTCCTGAAGGCTTCATTTTGTTTATTATTTCTTTCGAATCAATTTTTGAATTTGTTTCTTTTGGATGTGTTACTTTGAAGATGTTTGTATTATTTAATATTTACAAAAAGAAGGGGTAACATAAATTTAAAATTAAAACTCTTAAGATTTTTTTATGTTGAGATATTTACTGCTGTCACGTAATTATTCATTTCAATTTGTTCCAAGTCATCATAAATAATCCAAGATAATTGAAATTACAATCATGTCAAAGTTAATATTCATATATAGAGCTATTTTTATAATCTTCTCATATTCGTGCATTTTTCTCTATGTGGAAATCGTTAATGGTTTCAAAAGTATTTCAGATTATTTATAATAATTTTACAAAGGTTTTTATTTTTAATGTTATTTATACATACTTCGACTTTTTTGTAAAGACGCGTAAAAAACAAACTGATATTTTTGTGAAAAAAGTATAAAATATTCAAAACGTAATGTGATTTTTTTTTCTTTCTTCCCACCTTTCAGGTAAATTTTTTTTATAAATTGTTTGTGTAGTTATTTTTAAGCTCAAGAATAATTTTTAATAAAGTTTTTTTTTCAACTTTTATCAAAAATTTAAAATATTTTTATTTAGAATGAAAAGTATTGTAGTATTTATTTTGTAGTTAAAATTTTTGCTGCATCTAATTATCTTAAATTTTGTTAGAAAATATTTATGTGAATGTACATATTGACAAATATAGTTAAGAAATGCCAACAATTATTATTTTTGCTTTTACTATTTTATTTTATTTTATTTTATATTTCTTATGAAATAAAAATGTTTAGATTTATAACAAAATAATTATATTTTTGTTCGTTTATATTTTGTTAAATAAGTTATTAACTGATTATAATTATGCTTAAAATAAAATAACTCTAATCGAAGATTTAAATTAATAATTGTAAATTAATATATAATGAAACAGGATAGTACAATTCAAGTAAGAACTTTCAATTTATATCCTCACGAAATTTTAAAATAATTTTCTCGTATAAAATATAGAAGCAATAAAAATAAAGATTAAATAAAAGCTTCAAATATCTAAGTTATCTATTATTTTGTACAGCTTTTACATGCAATTCGCTATTTATGGTAACACAGAGAGCATAAAAATATTATAAAAGCTCGGAAAAACTAAAAAAAAAATTAAATTATATACTAAAAAGGTTTTTTTTTAACTTTTTTAAATCTATGTACTTCTTTTTAATCCTTTACATGATTACCATTTGTCAAAAATACCTGATTTTATGAAAAAGGTATACAAAATAATTAATCATATTAATTGTTTGACAATTTTGAATTTTTGCTTATTGTTTGATTTTTTTAAAATTTGTTATTACTAATGGCACTTGTCATGGACAAGCACACTGACGACCGTCAGCGATTTTAAGCCGAATTAGCATCTCTTATGCTTGAAATAGCACCAACTAGGGCCAAGAGTATGACTTAGCTACACACTTTTCATATTCGCTTGCATAGCCCCCTTTTAACGGGGGGAGCACATTCACGCACCTCACAGATAGTGCACAGAAGAACAACCATGCCCAAACTGGGAACTGAACTTCCCAGATCACGAGGAAGCTGTGCAATCTCTGTGCCAGGAGACCGACTTTTTAAAATTCTTTTTCTTATATGCATTCCTTTTTACCTTATGATGAATTTTATGCATATACAATTCCTACTATTAGTTCACACCCCTTATATATGTCAAGTTCAAATTTTCAATCGTAAATAAAATATTTTTTATTAATGCACTTAAGCTCAAATACATTTTTTAAAACTTATAGTGGATGACACTTGATGTTGATACACACTTTTCAAATATTAATTCATTAATTATTATTTAATTTTTAATAATTTATATAGGGTTTTGATATTGCCTCAATCGGCAAAATGCGAGGATTTCAGAATTTTTTACGTGAATGTGAAGAATGTGAGTTCAATTCTTGCGAAAATCAATAATTTTTTGATGAATTATTTATGTTAATTGTAATTATTTAATAAAAAGTAACTAAAATAAAAAATATATTAATTGATTTAAGTAGGAATTTATTTTTAAAAAAATTCTAATTAAAAATTCTAATTCTTTTAGAAGAAGATTGTTTTAAGATGCATAATTTTCCTTTCCAAGAGCAAATTTTATTTTACTTTCTTTGTCTAATCGTTAAATTCATAAATCTGCATTTTATTCCAATTTATTTATTCAAAACTTATTTTAAACACGGGATGCTACATCATTTTAAAGGTCCTAAAATCTCACAACATTTCTTCAAATTTACTTTGCAACGGCATCACAGCTATAAGCTGATTAAGATAAAACCAAAGTAAATTACACGTGATAAACCCTTTATTAAGTGTTTCAAAAGGAATACATTATATATTTCAAGAAAAATACATGGGGGGGGGAGTAAAATTTTATTTCCTTTTTAGGTTTAAATAAGACATAGGAGTAAATAATATCACCATTCTAGGTTTTTAGCTTTGATTATTAAAAGGATATAACTTGCTGGATAAAAAACAAAAGTCATTTTAATTTCATTTCAGAAATCTATTTTTTACCTTATTATTTATATGAGACGTTATCAAATTTTGTATGTAGTAAATTCAAAAAAATAAACTATTAGTTATTAAAGTAAGCATGTATCTATATGAAAATAATCTTATAGCTATACTAAAACACAAATATTTTACTAATTTAAAGATGATTTCACCTGTAATCATCCTGTGTCAGAATAACTTCTAGAAAAAATTCTAGAAAATTTGGAATAGTTTTTTAAATGATTCTTAAAAATTTTTTGGAGCGATATAGCTCATAGTTTCAAACAGACGGATGAGATGTGGGTCTGTTAACTTTTCTAAAGAGATGCGAATACGTCAAAAACCTTTTAGACACCGGATATTTTCTTTGTAAAGAAGGAAAAGGTTAAAAGGAGCAATTTTCTTCGAAAAACGAGAATTCGTTTCTTTTATACAGTTTCTAAAAACCATTTTATTTGTCATTAGCAAGCTTTTATAATTTTTTGGAAACTTTGCAGTGTGTCACGATTACGTATAATTAGCTAAATATGTTGAAAAACGTGATACAAAATAATTTCTATTGTCTAAAAACTTTCAACTGTCTTTACTTTGGCACAAAATCCCTGCTTAAGATTCCCTAAATTTTTTTATTATTCTTAGCAAGCTGAAAGAAAGGTAAATAGTTGTCAAAAATAAAATTTTGGACCTAATAATTCAACAGCTGTATTTTGACATACTTAATTTAAGTTGCGAAAGTCCTTTCTAGAAAATTCTTTATTATTATAACTTTGATTGCATCTTTTAAAATATTCTAAACTTAAAGAAAAAATATATGGTGCTCGATACGCCGAAAAACAAAGCAAAAAAAAATTCTTTTCAAAAATTCTTCCAAAAACTTTATGACACTTCCTCTGTTCAAAAGAATTGAATGAATTTTAGAAATTTTTTAAATATTATTACAGAAAAATTGTTTAAACTCTATAAAATTCAGAAATTAAACAAAAGTTTTAATAAATTTCTAGTAACTTTTGCTTTGGCTTAAATTTTTGGATTTGGTTAATGGAATTAGTATTTTTCCCATTTTTAACAATTATATACTTTAAAATTCGGGAGCAAATAAGTACTGAAATTACGCAAACACAAGAAATAGAAACGTTTCGAAAAAAAGATGAATAAACATTGGCGTAAAAAAATATAATAAATATTTTTAAAAATTGTTGCACTAAGCAAAATCTTGTTATGAAGTGTTGTTTTTGTTAGGATGCTTTGATATATATTTCCTGCTTTTATCAGTATTGCATTATTATTATATAAGCTTCTTTGAGAGCAGATACGTTCTTAAAAGGTTTGCATAGAACTATGACGTCAGAGTGATTATTTATCACAAAATCGGTCGAGCACAAAAAATTGATTTACCAGCTAAAAAAACTGAAAATGAA
>JAOUZG010020001.1:1443267-1503832 GCA_026289955.1 Argiope argentata
CTTCTATATTCCTCTATTTATATATATATATATATATAATAGAGGAATATAGAAGTCTCGTGATTATTTCTAACCGGTGTAAATTGATTAAGGGCTTAAATTAATGAAGATAAATAATGATTTAAAAATAATAATGCTCTTACATGATAACTTAAAATTTACGATCGAAGATTTCATTTCATTTTTTCTCTATTTCTATGTAATTTATTTTCTTTTTTCTTTATTTCTTTGTAACTACATTTTTCAAAAGGATTCGATTACTACTTTTAAATCCCAACTTTTACTTATTTTATATTTTAACTTAAACTTCTTTTATAATTTTTTTCATATTTATTATTTGTATTTAATCAATTGAATCATTAGTATTCTTTAATAGTTTGTAAATCGCTTTATTTATTAAATTTCATAACTTATAAATATCCACTGAATCATAAGGTTTTTTAAAAGAAAATAACAAACTTTTCTTATTTAACTTACTTTATGGTGATGATAATTCGGCTTTGATTTTTCTCTTACTTCATAATATGCAATCGTTTTAAATTAGTGAGCAAATATATTTCAAATGACAATATACTATTTTAATATATCAGAGTGCTGATTTATTAGTTAATCAAAATAATTTCATTAGATTTTTATTCGATGCTAAAATAAATAAAAAGTAAACAAGTTTTATTTCACGTACTTTATCATAAGTAGTAACAAAACACAATCCTTATTCTGTGACAACATTAATGAATAACATAAAGTATTTGAATTCATTACCCACGACTCTCCCCTTTCTCCCTCTCCCGTTCACAGGGGTTGTTTAACTCCCCTTCACTCAAGCCCAACCCTATTAGTCTCTCCATTGCGTGCACTTCTGATAAGATAGGATGACACTACTCTGTCCCCGGACTGATACACCCCCTTCATGGCCGGCTATATCTCACCTATTGTAAATTTCCCGTCGTGCGATCTCCGATATGTATACCGAAACGGTAGCAGCGGAGCGCAGAATCAACAATGCAATTTGGATCATCAGCCGCTCTGTGTGCTCACTCAGCGGTGGAACACCTGCGCCACCGCTTTATGGCAATGCCGTGCTGCCACGGAGGGAAGCCGCTTTTACAGGGGAGAACTTGCGTTTGCTGTCCTGCATTGACAGTGAGGAATTTGATATACATCCGATTGTCGAATCGGTTTGAGATTGTATGACTGTCGAGGACAGAGCGCGAAATATTACCTTAGAGGTCTAGTGTACTAGAACACAGACAGACAGTCCAGTTTAGCTATGTTATATCAAAGCTGGGGGGGTGATGCGTTAAGGAACATGTTTTCAAGGGGTATTTTTAAAATCGCCCATTTTCTAATTAATTATTATAAAAGTATTTTATATTGCATACACGAGTATTCATACATATTTAAGAATGATATGTATTTTTATCGTAAGATGTTATGTCGCGACTTATTTTAATTTAAATTAACAATTTCTTCGAATTTTGCTATCAAATTTTCCACCAAATATACACATATCTAGAAAGATATGGTGTGTAAGTAAATTCCTATAAGAAGTTCACTGTAGAAAAACCACTGAACAAAAGAAAATTATAAAAGGCTCTATATAAATTTATTTAGAGAAGGTATTTTATGCATTTACTGTTGTATCATTCTTAACAATTTGAATATTTTAATAAAGTTAACAACCTGTCCAATCTGTTCTGTTCAAATATTAGTATAAAAGACTAAAAATTAATTATACTTATGTTTTATCTTCAGAATTATTTCGAAATACATAGTAAGCCTAGTTTTATTTGAATAAAAAAATGAAATATCTTTTAAACGGCTTTTTATATATACTTTTTTTGGAATAAAATAGTAAGTATCTTCTTCCATTTTCAACCGAATTCTTGTCTTGAAGTTTCGAAAGTTATGTATATAATTGCTTCAAAAGCTTTCGCAAGACTAAAAATTACAATATTTTGAAATTATTATCTTTGGCAATACTTCATAATTCCATTAAACCAAACATGAAAAAAGAACATGTTGGAGCATGTAGGAAAAACAGCACAAGATGAAAGAACCAAATTTAAATTTTAAAAATTTATCAAAGCTTTATTTTATAAAAAGTAAAAAGAGCACTGGGAAAAAAGAACTCATACAAACCTATACATATGTTTCAAAATAGTTTTAAAGTTTTGTTATTGCCAAATTTAGTAAGGAATAATTTATAATGCAAAAAGTATATGTATATAATTAATCATAACTGGTTGATAAAATCCTTCATTTAAATAACCTACCTTCACTTACAAAAAAATAACTTAACTCAAAAAAAATTGCAAGATATGACATCGATCATTTCCTTTATTAAGTAACATTCCTAGGGCCTTCCTTTTATAAACGCATATATTTACTACATTTTATTTGAGCCGGCGTCTTGGCATAGGTGCAGCGCGTCTTCCCCGTGATTTAGGCACCCATGGTTCCAGTCCCGATTAAGGCATGGTTGTTCTTCTGTATTCTATCCGTAAGGTGTGTGAATGTGCCCCCCCCCCTATAAAAAGGGGTTATACTAGCGATTGTGATGAGTGAGTAAGAAAAGTCGTTCTCTTAGCCCTAGTTGGCGCTACTACAAAACAAGAGACGCTGATTAGACTTAAATCGGTGGCTACCTCAGCGGGCTTTCCATTGTAAATGGCATAAGAAACAAAAAAAAATTTATTTGTTAAAAAATTAAAAGTCAGGTATATAAAAATATAATGGTCACATGCAGACACAAAGGCTCTAGCATTCATCTGGAAAGATCGGCCATCGCTTCCTGTAAATGCATGCTTATCACAAATGAGGACCAGTTTCAGAGAGTCTTTTAGTGTGAGCCCATCACTTCAATAATATTTTATGAATGAATTAAATTTTTGTTCTCATAAACCTATATTTAATTAGGGTAATTCTGTAAAAATAAAATATAAAAATCAGTTTGACTAATTCGTGTAATCGAATCGCCTCTATTTTGAATGCATTTGCTTCTAAATATTCTCGAAATATCCTATTATAAATTGTTATAAGTGCTGAAAATATTACAAAACGCTCTTTGATTGAATTTTATAAGAAATTTATAATATGATTTTTTTATATTATAATATATTGTATTATTATATTTATTTATTTATAAGAATTTTTTTGTCTTATGTACACAAGTTTCTTTCTTAAGATCTTTGGCTTTTAATAGAAAAATTTCCATAATTTAAGACGGGAACGTTTTTAAACTTTCATCGCAAATAATTAAAAATTTGTTTTACCTACCTAAATTTTTCTAGTAAAAAATTAATAAACTTCTGTAAAAAAATCATATTACTAAAAGCTTTAGCCATCATTTAATTATAGCTGAATAACTCTATTTATCGAATGGAAACTTTTGATTATGCAGATAATAATTAACAGAGCATTACACTTTATTATATAAAGATCACAGCGAAATATTTATGAGTTTTTTAATTAAAATTTTCAGGCAGCAACAATTTATAATATGTTAATTAATTTTTTGCTTTTTTTTTGCTGATTCTCCAAAATTTAAATATCAATTATGTCTTACGCTCCCATGTAATTTCCTCGGTTTATTTTTTTTAATAAAAAAATGATCCGAGTAGATAAATATTTAAATTGAATGACACTAGTGATGCTTTCAACTAAAAAAAACTGTGCTTCAAATTTACTGTCCTTGCTCATCTTTATACTTTTTTCAATTACTAGAATTTTAGATAGGGAGAACTTAATCTTATTTATTTTTAAAAAATGAACATATTTGATAATATTTCTGAAAGTTCTATATAAATTGAATTTGAAGTCATGAAATGAATTTTTGAAAATTTTCAATTTTTCTTCTTCTGATTTTTTATTAATTGCATGTAGGAGTTTTTATATAATTTTTGAAAAAATATGTAATAGAATTTTTTGAAAGAAATTACATTAAGTTTTTATTTATTTTCTAATTTTGGTCATTGCGAATTTCAAAAAAATATATATATACAGCTAAGGGATTTTTTTAAAAAAAGTTTTATATTTTGCATATAGCATCTTAATTTCGTACAAAATTATTCAAACCTAAGCAGGATTATGCTAAGAGAAAATTGCACGTAATTCTATTAATGTATATTCAAATACGTATTAATCAATGTATTAGTTATAAAAGGTTCCTAAATAAAGTAAAAAGACTTCTATTGAACTCCTATTAATCTTTGGTATTCACAAAATGTAGTGTAGTATTTTGCTATATTTACTTAAAAAATATTCTATAGATTATAACTTAGTCATAGATAACTATATTTTTCAAAATGATGCACTGAATTTATATTCTAAATATTCTTTTTCTTTTTAATTTATATTCTAATATTATTCTTTTCTTATTTATATTCTATTATTTTTTTATATTCTAAATTTTACTTCTTTTATATTTTAACTTTAACTAATTCTATATTTATAACTATTTTTTATATTTATTATTTGTAATTAATCGATTGAACCATTAATTTTCCTTAATATTTTGTAAATGTTTATAGTTATTAAGTAGAAATTTTAATTTCATAATATATAAATATTCACTGAATAATAAGTTCTACTTTATAATTAATAAACTTCATTATTTAACTTGCTTTAGGGTGATGATATTTCAGCTCTGATTTTTTGCTTACGTCATAATATACCGTCGCTTTAAATTTATGCGCATTTCTATTTCAAATTACAATATACTATTTTAATATTTCAGAGTGTCGATTTGTTTGTTAATCAAGTAATTTCATTAGATTTTTATTCAATGCTAATAACGTCACCTATCGGTATATTTAAGGAATGCCTGATTTCATGTTCCGTCCATTTGTAACAATATAAAATCACTATAAATTAGTTTTAATGAAACACATTTTGGGAAAAAATAATGAAAGGAAGCTTTTAAAACAATTATAATTGAATTATCTTATAATTTAAATATTACACTTTAAACTTATTTAATTAATCTATTATTAGAAAAGAAGCCTTAACAAGAACATCATCTCAGTATAAATCATTCCATTAAAATTAGTAAAATAATTATTTTAAGCTAAATATTTTCTTTATAATGAAGTAGTGACTTTTGTTTGAATCCATTTTCTAATGTTGATATTTCGACATAGGATGCATTTAAAAAATGGAATTCCATGAAAAATGGAAGAATCACAAAATGTTTTAACAGGAGAAAGATTCCATATTTTGGTCAAAAAATAAATAAATAAATAATAGTGTATTCTTATAAATAAATAGCTAGAAAATATGCTAATTTATCACCTGAAATTATTACAATTATAAGCTTTAGCATTCTTCAAAAAGGACGCGAAAACTCTGACTATGAAAGTCCAAATGTGCGTCTTCTATTTTTTCGTAACTGCTATTCGAAGAGTAAATCTTTTAATCCATTTTTATTTATATTTAAATAAAAATGGATTAAAAGCTTTACTTTTCAAATATTAATTATTATTTATGTTTAAATTATGTTTATCTGGGGATTCTTTTCCTAATATTGAGATTTCTGTATAATTTTCCGTGTAAAACTGTACTTCAGAATACTTTTTTTACAAAATGGAAAAAAGATATCCCCGTAAAAGAGATAAATATATATTTTTTTCTGATAGATGAATAACAGATTAAAAGTACAAATCTATCATTTTAAATTATTCTATCCCCACCTTTGGCGATTTTAAAAAAGGCACGAAAGATTCCCGTTTTGATGGAGAATTCCTACTTTAATAAAGCGTTCACTACCATTTGCTAAGGAATACTTTAAGAAATTTTTTCTTACTATATGTTGACAAAGAATCCTTCTTTTAATTATATTTCTAATTTTTATGCTTCAATAAAATTTTCATTGAAAATAGGATTGAAACTAGAAAAAAATTCTAAGAAATTTTCCTTACTATAAATTGAGAAAAATCCTTCTTTTAATTATGTTTCTAATTTTAATATTTCAATAAAATTTTCATTGAAATTATGATTCACCCTGGAAAATGTTTTTGAAAAAAATTCTAAGTATCCCTATTGAAGCAAATTTCTGTAGAGTGTAAATGAGTGACTAAATGTGTAAATTTATCAATTGAAAAATATTCTAGGAGCAATTTTTGGCGATCTCAAAAAAGGTCGCGAAAGATCTCACGATGGATGTCCGAGCGCGTGTCTTTTAATCCCTTGTAACCCTGCCATTCGGTTCAAAATGGGAAGTGTACACATTGCCATTCACTGTGAAAACTTCGCTTCCACGAAAAGCAGCCCTAAAGAGAACGGATGAGACGAGCTGTGCACGGGCCTTTACAAGGTTTGCCCGGACGGGGCACACTGGGCTACTTTGAGAGCACCGAGCGGATATACCCGGGTATGTTAGGGGAGGAAGAATATATCCAAGCCAGGGGGACGAGGCAATTTAATTACTTGCTCTTCAGCGTTTGCAAATTTGAGCTGTAGACAAATTCAATTTGCGATTGTGTCCTCTTGTGTTCTGTTCCGATGCGATATTACGGGGGTAAAAGATGCAAGATAGTAGGAAGGGGGGGGGTCGTGGTGGAGGGGAGAATAATGAAGTTGTGACGTAAGAGATGACCCGGCGAGGGAAGACTAGTGTTACGGGTGACTAGAAGTGTACAATGTGTCATTTTGTCAAGGAAATTTTTCCTGCAAATATAGGTTTGGGGTTGAGGTTTGTGCAACCTTCTGAGCTCGGGAGAGATGAAGTTTACAGTTAAATTTTAAAGAGGTTAGGAGATGTATAGAGCAATTTTTGTTGGCAATGACTCTGGTATCTTTGTGCTCTCGTTCTCCCTTTATATATGAATTTTATTAAGATAGTTTAAAATGAAACGGGGGTTCATTATATTTATTAAATTAATATTTCTATTGAGATTTCATGGATTTTCTCTCTTAATCCTCCAATGTGAGAATGAAATATAATACAATTTATGATGACTAATGTAGTTTCTTCTCTTCGATAAATTGTGTTGCGGTAAATGCTTCAAATATTACGAAGCTGATGATATTTCTTTAACTCATATTTTATTTATATATTTGTACAAGATTTATTATTACGAAGGATGTCATTAGTAGAAGATTCCTAATAACAAGGTGTATGGCGTAATATTTTTGGCTTTGTCTCTAGAGTCTTTTGCTTCTCTTTGTTCTTAAGTGAATTTTATAAAAATAAATAAAAATGGCTAGTTATATTTATTTAATTAATAGTTCTGATATTTAATTTATTATGTAGATAACAACAGTCCCATAAGGGAAAATGTATAAAAAATATTTTTAAAAAGGAAAGGGATATTGCAATTTCTGATAACAATGCCGCTTAAATTTTTGTATTCTTACTTCTACAATTATATTTTATTACATCAGATTTTAATTACATGGGATTAATGATATTTTTTATATTTGTATTCCTGCTACTAAAATTATTGGGTTTTTGTTAACAAATTATTGAAAGTTAAATTTAGATCACTTAGAAAAACGAAAAAAATATGAGGAAAGACTTATTGAATGAGAAAGACATAGTATAATAATTCTTATGCAATGATCAACGGTATCACAATATAGAAAATCAATACTTTAAAAGGTTCCTTAAGGATCGAGTTAGGACAAGAGTATGTATATAAGGAGTCCAGGGGCCCCGGGACCTTCTCAAAATTAATAGGTAATAAATAATAAGGTAATAAGTAATTATTTTAGGGGCTATAATTTGATCTCTCTCTCTCTATATATATATATATATAGCTCAAATTTTCAATCGTTGAAAAAGTACATTTTATTCATCCAATAAAGTTCAAGTAATTTTTTTATCTCGTAGTGGATAACACTTTATATTAGTACAGCATTTCAAACATTAATTAAATTTAGTTAATTTTTGATACTCTAAATAAAGTTTTAGCAGTTTTTAATACAAAATTGAAATCAATAGGCAGTAGCTCAATCGGTAAAATGCAAGGATTTCAGTATTTTTCACATGAAGATGAAGAATGCGAGCTCTATTATTACAAAAATCAGTACTTTTTTGATAAATTCCTATTTACATTAACCGTAATTATTTAATAAAAAGTAATTAGAATAAAAAAAATCTTTGTTCAAAGAAGTAGGATTGTTTTAATTTCTTTTAAATGTTACTTGTTTTTTGTCCCATTTACAAAATGCTGTTCATTTTTATTAATACTCCACTTTATGTCTACTTTGAAAATTACTGGGGATGATAAATTCCAAGTTACGTTTGTTGATTTTCAAAATCTTTAAATTTTTGAAGTCACTAAGAGTAAGCAAAAAGGATGTTTAATAAAGTGCAGCCAACAACAAAATCCTTTTATCTTTGTAGAAATAAAAGCAAAAACATTTTTTGGATAATTGTGTAGGTATATTTGTGTATTAATACAACAAATAAAAATTGTCTATTCTATCGTATCCATCTAAACACTCATTTAAGACAAGATCATTAATTAAAGCACAATATATTTTATATCATGAAAAATATACGGAAATTTTTAATTTAATAAATGTCGATTAGATTTAATTAAATAAGAAGAATTATTCATTTTTCTTATTAGAGCTCTTAATATAAATGTACAGAAAATGTAAATAATATGTATTATTTACGTAATACATATTATTTACATTATTTTGGGGAATATACGTAATTTTCCCAAAAATTGAAAGTTTCGTTATTAAATATATTTATATATACTCTGTTTAATCTGATTTACGGATATAAAATTTTATAATGATTTCATTAATATATTTTCCTTACTTTATTATGACTATGAAGACTAATTTTTCAGAAATATCGCAAGGAAAATTATTTCATTTAAAAAATTCTTCATCAATATTTTTTTTCCTTTTATGAGTCCTTTGTTATCATGTCAGAATATAATGCTATTTTGCGAATGAAGTTTGTGGCACCAAAAAAAAATCCGTGGGAAAAAAATTGAAATTTTATTATCCGCTCGTGCATCTTAAAAAGTCAGCTTTAAATCGCGTATTGCCATTGCATTTGCAAAAGCTCTGATTTAAAAATATAAGTTTATTACTACAGCAAATAAAACCTAGAAATATCATTTTGAGCAAATGATTATATGAAATGAAATAGATAGGAAATGTGGCATTTTTTAAACAATAAATGCGAGACAAAGTTTTTTGGATTGTTTGCAATACTAAAGTTACTGATTCAATGAAACAATTAAAAGGAATAAAAAGATAATTTAATTTGCACGAGCACGTGGTGCTTGGTCGTTCAAAAAAATATGTTCTGTCAGGATACATTGAAATATGCATAACAGGTTTCATTTTAATCTTTTTTAATTATTATTATGCATGTTAGAATATTTTGAAAACTTTATATCAAAATTTTAAAGTGATTTTTTAAAAATTATTTCTTCTTGTATCATGTAATTAACTAAGAATCCCCATACTGATACTGATTCAGATATTAATTTTCTAATAATAAATAATTTTAAAATGCATGTGGAAATGGAATGGAAAATAATTTAAACCTAAATTTAACTATAAAAAATTTAATAAATTGCCAGTCATAAGTTTATAATTAAAATGCAAAATAAGATTCCAATACCAATACAAATTATTTCATAAATATGCACAACGGTATAATTTCTAATTCCTATTAAGAAACCTTTAACTAATACATAAAAATAAAACAAAATCATTAAAATATTTTCATTTTGTAAGTATATTTGTAAAACAAAATTTCATGCATAAAGCATAAATAAAAGATAAAAAAAATAATTTGAGTTAATTATCCAGAAAAATCTGCCAATTTATAATTGGAGACATTCTATTCTAATTGATTTTCATTAAAAATATTTGATTTGTAGAAAAACGAAAAGCTCTTTTCAACATTTTAGCGATTGGTTTTAAAAGGCAATTTTAAATATTCTGCAATAAACATGATTTATTAAGTTGCAGAAGAAAATTTGTTCTTGATTTTCTTTACTTTATTGAGTACGATATTTTTTTTACAAAATGACGAAAAGGAAAAAAAGATCTTATTTTAAACATTCAGTATTATCATGCGTTTATTATGTTTTATAGAATTTAGTAAAATTGTAAAATAATGCAATTAAAAGGAATAAAATCGAGTATGTAATATCATCTGTAATAGCATCAATTTCATTATCTTAATATTTTATTGTAAATTGTTTTTTGTATTTTTGCTTTCTTTCACTTTTTTGCTCCACATTCATAATAAAACTTTTTCCTGATAAATGAGGTAGCAATTCATCTCATTTGAGAAGATAAAAGTTTGCTCCATTGTTACAGTTCTTTTCATAAAGAAAATAAAATAAAATCAGCAAATAGCTTTATATGTTTAATTTAAAATCATCCAATTATCAAATTATATTTGTTTTATAATCATTGAATTTTTGAAGATCATTCTAGGAGGTATTATTGTCAATGTCTGTCTTTTATTATTTTTATTATAAATTTAAAGAAATAAAGATTATATTATTTCTAACTCTAAGTAATTGACTTGCTATGAGGTATTAATACAGCAAGTAATAAAATATATTTAAAAGTGGTATTTTTATTAATATTTTATTAAATATTCGTGCCTAAATAAACATTATTGCTTTAATAACTTAAAATATATTATTTAATTAAATAAGACTCAATTATTAAATATTATTTTAATTATTTAACTATAGTATCATATAATGAATGTAGACTAAAAGCAATTTTTTTATGTTTGGAATTTTATGGAAATAGTCACTATCTACTCATTTTTATGGCAATTTATTTCAATTAATAAAAATTTCAGAATTTTCGTATGTGGCATAATTTCATGTTATAATAAAAAGATTAAAATGAAATCTGCTAAGCATATTTCAATGTATCATATTAGAACATCATTTCTTGAACGGCCAAGCACCACGTGCAAGGGCAAGTTAAATTATATATACATATTTTCATTTTAATTGTTTCATTGATTGAGTCACTTTAGTATTGAAAAAGATTAAAAAAACTTTGTCTCACATTGGTTGTTTAAAATAATATCCCGTTTCCTAATTATTTCATTTCATATAATCACCTGCTCAAAATGACATTTTTCTAGGTTTTATTAATAGAAGTCATTAACTTATTTTTTAATCGGAGCTTTTGTAAAGGCGATGGCAACACTTTATTAAAAGCTGATTTTTTTTTAGATACGTGTGCATATAATAAAATTTTTATTTTTCGCCTACGGATTTTTAGTGACGCCGAAAACCATATCCCAAAAAACAACATCATGATCTGACATGATAATAAGAAAGAATGTTAATAGTAAAATTTCAAGTGGCAAATAACAATTGATAGATAATAAATCAATTAATTCAATAAGCAAAAGATTTTTTTGGATCTAATTTGATCATTTTCAAATTAAATTTTCTAATCTTCTCCAAGAAGCTCTTGCCTAATTCCATCAACTAATATTTTAAAAAAGAAGTATTCAAAAACATTCAACACCTTTCCTCCACGTATATTTTATTTTAAGTTTCCACCTTCGAGAATGTCAAATCCGTCATTATCCTTCAAGTATTGCAAATATCTCCATCGTCTGAAACGGAAACAACCTTAAAAACCGAATCTGGCAATTGCCCACTCCAGGGCTGTATCAAAAGAGCGCCCCCCGTCGCCGAGCAAACAGCGATCGGATATTAAAGCGATCCGCAAACATGACGCTCGACTAATTCGCCAACCTTGAAAGTGTCAAATGTGGCGCCAGCCGAAGGGAGAAGTCTTCCACAAACATTTCTGCCAAAATGAAAACGTCTGCATCGAGCATTTGAAGGTAGATCGGAGGGGAGGAGAGGAAGAATTGTGTGAAGCACTTTCTTGCAACAAAAAGAACTCACAATGCTACCGCAGAGAATGGTGGTGGAGGCAAAGGATGTTCCTTCAAGCACACAAAATAACTCAATTGGTAGTTGGAGTTAAGTCCCCACGCGTTGACAAGTCCCAGAACCATTGTACTCGTGGGTTGAATAGGGTCACTTGTCAAGAAATGTGTTTCGCTAGTCCCAATAAAAGTTTTTATTTTTGATTAATGCTTGTAGATGTAGAGGAGAATTATACTAAGCTTTGGAATCATCCTAAGCTAAATAGAGTTGTCTTAAAGAAGCATAAATGGTATAGAAAAAGCTTCAAACCATTCCTTTAGAACTTTTATTATTATTATTTTTTGATTACTACCAATTTATAAAGAACTATAGAAAGAATTTGAATGTTGATAAATAGTCTCTAAAGAGATCTTGGTGAAATTCAAACAAATGTTGAAAGATTTGTGAAAGATGAATGATGTCATGACTCCCTATGTTTAATCATGACTCCAATGATATCATGACTCCAACATTTTAATTCCTGATTCTTTTTAGTTAGCATGTAATTATTAAGAGAATTTTAATGTTGATAAAAGTCTCTAAAGAGATCTTGGTGAAATTCAAACAAATGTCGAAAGATTCGTGAAAAATGAATGATATCATGACTCCCTACCAATGTTTTAATTCCTGATTTTTTTTCAAGTTAGCATGTAATTATTAAGATAATTTTAATGTTGATAAAAAGTCTCGAAAGAGATCTTGGTGAAATTCAAGCAAATGTTGAAAGATTTGTGAAGGATTAATTATATCATGACTCCCAACCAACATTTTAATTCCTGATTCTTTTTAGTTAGCATGTAATTATTAAGAGAATTTTAACGTTAATAAAAAGTCTCTAAAGTAATCGTTATCAATTGTAAAGAAATGTTAGAGATACATATTTATTTAGTGCTATGAAAATTCTTTTTTCTGATTGTTGGTAATTAAGGCACAATTATTAGTGTTGACAAGAAATGTCTAAGTTGATTATGATCAGTTATAAAGATATATTAAAAAGGCAGGCTCCTTTTATGTTATGAACAATCTTATTTTTGATCATAATTAATGTTTAAAGAATTATAACAAGTATCTAAATGTTTGCAATCATTCCCTAAGGGGATAAGTTTTGGGTTTGCTATGGTGTAACGAAGAAAAAAAATTAACTGAAATATGGCCAATTATAAAGAAATTTTAAAGAGACATGTTTATTCAATTTTAAAGGCGAATGTTCGTTTAATACTATGAACGTTCTTGTTTCTGATTATTGTTAATAAAAATATAATTATGAAAAGATTTTTATTGTTGATATGCAGTCTCTAAGGTAATCATTATCAGATGTAAAGAGGTGTTCCTTTAGTACTATGGGCGTTTTTATGACTGGTTATTGCTAATTAATATAGAATTATAGTAACAATCTAAATGTTGATAGGCTGTTTCTAAAAATTCGAGGATATACTATTATTGAAACGAAGAAAAGAACTATCTAAATTGAGCATGGCCAATTTAAAAAGGCACGTTCATTTAGTGCTATTAATCTTTCTTATTTCTGGTTATTGTTAATTAATACAGTAATATAATGGGAATAGGAATACTGAGATGCAGAAATAAATAAATATGGAAAATTATTGAGTAATATTTGTAAAAAAATATTGTAACTGTAAATACCTTTAATCCTTATGAATGTTTTTTTTATTTCTGAATATTTCTAATTAATACAGAAATTTGATATGAATCTGAATGTTAATAATCAGTCTTTTAGATGAATATGATCAATTATGAAGACATTTTTTATTGAAATATTTTAACAATATATTCTTTCAACCCTTGTGAACATTTTTATAACTGAATATTTCTAATTAAGTATAATAATAATAATATAGATATATTAATTAAAAAACTGTACTAAAAATCTGAATGCCGAAAAATTTAGTTTAAAATAATCATAGTAGATTGCAAAGAAATATTATGTTTTATTCCTAAAGGAGGCTTTCATTTTTAATCATTTTTGCAGTTGAGGAGAAATGGAATTCAAAATTAAATTGCATAAGTGTCAAAATGGAGAATGTTGGGAAATCACAAGTAAACCTTGTTTAAGCAATTAGCTGGCACTTACAACATTTGCGCTTTTAACTCATCCTCAATGTGAAATCACTTTTGATATTTGAAGATATTTCATTTCTTCCGCCTAGAAAAACATGTTTTATTACTTATACCTGTTTTTAGCCTTTTATCTAAATTTTTTAGAGTGTTCTCTCTTTTTTAAAATTGTTTCTTCGAGTCATTGTTTTTGAATTTGACAGTACTATTGCGTATCAATTTGATCCACTGGGACTCTCACCATCAGACATCTTTCCTCATGCTCTTTTAAACTAGTTAGATAATTTCCAGACATTTTTTCATGTTTACCAATTATAAGGGACTTCACATATTAGACATTTTGACGTGAAAAAAGTTGTTCGAAACCAAAGTGACGTTTGCATCGCGTACCACTGCATTAAAAAAAACTAAACATGGTTTTGATACATCTAAAATAAATTGATAAATTCGAGCCAAATTTAATTTTTTTACTTTATAAAATGATTATCTATAACGTGAAAGTTTTGTTTTTAAATCATATGTTATTTACTTTCGTGGAGTGATCTGATTGAAAGCATTCTTGAAAACTGGCAAATTTGAATAGTGATCTGGTTGAAAGAGTTTTTTTACATATTAGCCACTTTTTGGCGACCAAGTAGTTTACTGTGATTAATGACGAATAAATATTTTGTGTAAATTGAATACTGTAAAATTTTGAATTGAATACTGTAATATTTTGTGTAAATTGAGTTTCATAAAAAAATATTTTTTAACTTCATATTTTGTATTGCATATAATTCATGCTGAAGTCCCTCAAAAGCGCAGCTTTCTCGAAGGAATTCAAAAAGCAGAGCCCACGGGCGCTACAGATTTGTCTACAGTGTTTGTTCATATGCTTATGCATGTAATACAGATGTTTACAATGTAATTTATCATTGTTTTCCTTTTCAATTAGTAATCTCATTTCCTAGTAAGTCCAACTCATAGCCAGCAGTATTCTTGTCCCCTCCATTTAGTTATTACTTCACCACACTTTTATGTAGGATTAGATACTAATGGGATACTTCTCAGGAGATCCCTGGATGGTTTTTCGCCTCTTTCTTTTAACATTTTTTTTTCTTTCTCTCTCTCTCTTCCCCCCCCCTTCTTTCCATCTTCTATTTATCCAACTGGTTAGATAAGTTGGTATTATAGGCACCAGGGCACAAGATGGCGTTATGTTATATCATGTCATGTTTCATATAATTCATAGAACTTTAAATGCTTAACTCTGTTCTTATATAGTATATGTATTCCTTTTCCTAATTTTAAATCTATATCCAAACAGCAGAATAAAAAAGTAGAATTTTTAAAAAGTTCATTTGCAAAGACCTTTGATAAAACAATAACGGTGATTTTTTAAATCTAATAATTGATCCTTTATACATATATAAATCTATATATATTGTGAATTTAAAATCTAACTTCTTACAGTTTATATTATAGAGAATTACAAAAAAAAATATCTATTATCGTTAAGCACTCACTATTAATAACGATTAGTTCCCTCCTAACAATTAAACTACTTATTTTTTAAAGCACTGTAATTTTCATTTTTTAAAAATATTTACAGCCTTCATAAAATGCAAACTACATAGAAACTTTACCTGTAAGTTACTATAGAAATGCATATAATTATTTTTCACCCAAATGTAAACAATAATTTTGAATTTTGAAAAATTCAAATTTATTTTTGAATTATAATATAAACAGAAATGTAGCAAATTACTATTCAAAAAACATGGATTGTTTTGCAAGTACGGCAGTTAAAAATACAAACAGTTTTATTATGTTTCTTTAAAAAAAGCATGGGAATATTATTAAAGACTATAAATTAAATAGATTCATCATTAAAATAGAATTTCTACAGACGTGATTTTTTTAAATAAAGAAAAAAAAATGAATAATAGTTACTTTTATTTTAAAAAAAAATGCTAGATAATCTATTTTAAAACTGATGCACAGAAAACATTTGGTTCATTCAAAATTCTCTATTTATTTGCATTTTTAGATTAAATCGAGTGAAAAGTTATTAGAATTAAATATTATTACGATTTTTTAAAATTTTATTCCTCTGAAGATAAATTTAAAGGTTTGTGGATTATCTCATTTCGTATAATCTTCTTTTACCAAACAACAATAATTAGTAAAATATTATGGAAAATTATTTTATGGACTAAAATAGTTTTGAAATTCATTTTTTTATAATTCATTGAGAGTTTAGGTATTTTTTTTTATCAAACTGATATTGTATTTTTTACAGTATGGAATTTCAGAAGAAACATTAGCTTTTAAATATGTTGTAATTGTTTTTAATTTTGTGTTTCCAATAGATTACATTTATAAGATTTGATTGCTTGCTTTTATTGTTAATTTGTCCAGACAAATTATTAGTTTCGCCCAAATAAATACATTTCATTTTATCGTAAAATACATAGCTAATTCGTCAAAGATAAATATATTTTCTAATGAAATATGTTTCAAAAATAAATACACTAAAATCAAACTAATATCTTTCTTAAATTAGAATTTTGAGCTAATACTGAAGTTCACTACTCTTGAACTTATATTATTAATTGTTATTTTCGACATAATTATAATGCAAATTTTGTACAGAAATTTAGAATTATTTACATGCTTATTTTTTATTTACTATCTGTATTTTTCTAACTTACATTTTAGTTAAATGTTTGTATTTTTAGAATATACTCAAATGCATTTATGTATGAGAGATATGTATGATTGCCTTAAATTCTTTCTCTTTCAGATTTCCATGAATTGGATGAAATAAATTTATTGTGCTTCATGTCCACAAATTAGGAAAACTGTCCAAGATTTCACGCATTCCTAAAAATTGAAAACAATAGAAAAGAAAAATGCTGAAAGTTTTTAAAAAAATTAAATATTTATGTACCTCTTTTTGTTTGTAAGTTTTCTTAATTGGCATTTATGTTTTTTATTACTATTGTTTTTATTATAAATTTTTATACCAGTTAAATTATTTATAAATAAATATGGAAATTTCAAAAGATTTTAATTAAATATTTTTTAAATATCTATTTTGATTTGTTTTAAGCATCATAAGAATCCAAACTTATTACCATAAATAAAAAAATTCCACTTTTCCAGAAGAAAAAAAATACAAATTTAACTTATTATTAATTTATATGGATGTAATATTTTAAATCCAAAATCCGAAGTTAGTAATAGAATCTTTTAATTGCTTTTTCAGAGGCCAGGAATATATTTTTTAAGCAGGAATAAGTTTAAAATGTATGACATGACAGAAATTTAAGTAACGCAATTCAGGTTTCAATGGAAAGTATAATATAATCGCATGGATTTACTTAAATGTAAGCTGAAACTGGGGTTGGAATAATTATTTCCGTATAAATATATATTTCGGGGAACATTTTTTAAAGATATAAATGTAATCACGATTTCAAATAAAAAGAGGAAATTTTAATTCGTATGTGTGAAGTCAATCAATATATTTTTATGCATTTAAAAAAATCTATCTATTTATTATTTTAACAAAACGGAAAAGGGAATCAATTGAAACATAAGAAGCTTCAACCAACTACATAAAATTATATTAACAAAATCTATAAAATATATAAGCAAAGTGTTATTGTAATTATTCACAATAATTAATAATAATAACAAAAATATAACAGATATTCCAAATAAATATAGCATCACATTCCAAAAAATTCTACCTTTTTTAAAAACTACTCTTGAATCATTTATTAAAATGATAAATGCATAATATACTTTGAATAAACCATGAAATTGTGTTTTAAATAAACCTTTTAGTTATGATTTGATGTAAGAAAACTATATAATATACAATAAAGTAATTAAATTAATTATTTAAATAATTATTGTAATTAATCAGTTACACAGACTTTGCAAAGAAGTCTAGCCTCAGTATCAAATAAAAAGACCAAAAACCAGATTGTGGTTTCTTGGAAACCATTGGGGGATGGAAATAAGTTTCGAAAAGAACGTGTCTGTTCTAATCCGTTTCTCTCCCTCTCTTCCTTTCAGAACTGACATTTGCCACCTTTTTGAGGTAGCCTTTCCTTCTGTGAGCCATTAGCGTTGTCAATGGGGGCATCATTTTGGGTGTGATGGCGCAGAAAACGAGGGGGTAGGGCTCTTCAATGAGTGGCGACCCTCCCTTCCTCACGAACCTTTCGCACCACTGAATTTTCTCCGTGCCTACAGAAAGACACTGCCGCCTCTCCAATCCTTAAAGTGACAAGTCCTGCTCGAACTTGACAGGTTTGCACTCACATCTTCCGAAGTGCAAAATAGCATTGCAGTTCCAAATTATAGGTCTTCAACACGAAACATAGTTGCCTCTATCTTCTTGTTCAGTGGTCATTCCTCGGATGGTTTCGGTGGATTCTCGGAATCCAGCCCTGGCCTTTTTCTTTGTCATGTTTCTTTTCGTTGTATCTTTGCTCTCACTCGCCATTTGTCAGACAGTTTCTGAATGGCAACCAATGGAAGTGAGCTCAACCTTGATGGGCAAATTACTCATGGCATTATGTTGAGCATGTTTTATCTCTTTTTTATTTGTTGTAAGTGTATGGGGTTTGGAGGTTTGGCTGTTAAGTTTGTTATTTCTGTTAGATGATAGGAGTATATATAGGGTTGCAATTTAAGGAATTAAAATGGGAAAGACATGGAGGCTAAACTTTAAAGTTTGTCTTTGAAGGTCTAATGTTTTTATTATATCTCCATTGCATATGTGATCTTTGGAACCAGCTATATTATGTTTTTACTTGGTACACCATTTCTTGGAAAAGATTTTAATTTTTGCTTCTATTTTTTTGCTCAGTTTTTAATATTTGTTTAATAGCCCTTTTTCTTTCTCTGTAAGTTGGATCGGTAGATTATATTTTTGTTGCAAAATAGAACTATATTCCTTTTATGCAAAAAAAATGTTGCGTTTATAAGTTTTCCAAGTTGATTTATTTTTACCTCTTTAATGTTAATATATATTTTACATATGCTTATGCTTCGTGTATTAAAATAAAAAGCACCAAGAAAATTTTTATTTTTCACTTAAACAATATATTACAAATTTAGACAATTGTCATTTACCATTACAGCAATTCTTAAGGGCTTTCCTTATAAATAAAAAAAGTTCTATGAAATTATGCTCATTCATCAAATAAGGTGTGTGTGTGTGTGTGTGTGTGTGTGTGTGTGTGTGTGTGTGTGTGTGTGTGTGTGTGTGTGTGTGTGTGTGTGTGTGTGTGTGTGTAAATAAAGAAATTACAAAATAAATATTTTTTAATTCTACTTTTTTGGGAAATATCGCTATAAAATTCCTTTTTTTTTTCAAACTCTGATACATTAATCTCTTTAAAAAATGAATAATAAATAAAAATAGACCTACATATATTTTACCTGAAAAAAAAAAGAAAAACAAACAACATGCAACGATAAATAGGCTTTGAAAAACCAAGGAAAAAGATTTCTTTGCAAAATTTAACATTATGGATCTTGCTCATGAGAAAAAAACCATATATTTAGAATGTGTCTTCATAAACATTTTAATACCTTGAGTAAGATTAGTATTTTATAAAAACCAACTTTCTCATGTAATAATGCAAAATAAAGTTGAAATGAAGCATCTGTAATAATTAAAATACTAATTATATGATATAAATTGCAGTATAGTAAAACTTATTTTATTTTTCATTCTTGACTCCATCAACAAATTGGAAAATAGCAATAACAAGTATGAAAACAATAAAAAGGAAGAATTAATTTTTGACAAACAAATGAAAATTTTATTAAATATTCTATCTTTAAATTTGGTTTTCTTAAACATTATATACTAATTATTATATTATATTTCACTACCAATACGTTTTAAAAAAACAACCGAGCGATAGCAAACTATGTGCAATATCTTGTTTATGTCGATTGCTTACCTTAATTTTAAAATATCTATAAAATTATATTTATTAAAATTGTAACCGCAACTCATAACTAATCCTACTAGGTTTAAAGAATAATAAAATATCTCGAAATAGCTAACAGGGAAGTAAATTAATTTCAATAACAAGAACTCATTTATAATAAATTTTAATAAAACAGATTTATTAAGCAACAGATCTCTCTTCAATGAAATAATTTCACAAGAAACTTCCTTGTATCTATTTGTAACATTTAAAAAAGCCTTGAACTATGGTTGTTAGAAGTTCAAGGCAAATAGCAAGACACAAGAAATGTTTTATATATATGATGGACGACGAAATATTGGATTAAAGCCATATTTCTGCAAAGCAAGTTTTGAAAGCTAAATATTAAAATTATAGATAATACTGTCTTACTATCATTTTTTCCAATCGCAGGCAAATGGATTGGATTATGATGCCTAAATAAAAGATTTGAAGAATAGATAATATTATTTAAAAATTAGCTAAAAATTAAAAGAACTGTATTTCTCAACTTTTATTTTCTGCTTAGTGAATATAAATTAGTCCGAATTTTTCAAATCGTCTGCAATAATAATCTCTCAACCCTAATTTCTGATAATAATATAGTACAGAATTTCCAATTTATCAATTTAATGTCATTTTATAGATAAGGAAATTCTCGCTGTAAATAATTATATGGTTTCACACTAACGTGGTTTAATAGATTGCTCTATTGTTATATAGTTTTCAATAAGTACGTTTATTTAAAAAAAACTGAATAAACAACTATAAGAACGAATAATTATGATATTAAAGACTTTTCATGATAAGTCAGGATCTTCAACTTAAACATGTAGTTATATTTAAATTTACTTTAATGAATGAATAATTCCTTCACTAAAAGCTGTGCAAAATTAGCGAAATAAACGAAATTTGAAAAGGCATTTTCAAAAAATATCTAGCAATCCCAGATTACAATGGTTTTTTTAAAGACGCATCAGAATTTTTTTTAAAAAATTCAGTAGATAAATTCATCAAACATGACTAAGAAAAAATATTTAGTTTTTTTCTTCCACCAACATAGCTGCTGTAGGAACAAAAATTTGAGTGATACGTATGCTGTAATAATAGATTTCTCTTTCCCCATCCAACAAATTTATTCCCACTTTAATAACTTATTCTTTTGATCTATCAAGTTAGTTCATGCATGGAACTACTTAATAGCTAGGGAAAAATAATTGTTTATGAGTACAAGAATCCTAGAACTGAATTCTACAGACTGTTGATAAAAATAAGTCATTTCTAGTTTCCTAGAGAAACGAGTTAAGAGCCGGCGTCCTGGCATAGGCGTAGAGCCTCTTCCCCGTGTTCTGGGCCTCCCGGGTTCGAATCCTGGTTCGGGCATGGTTGTTCTGTGTTCTTGCTGTAAGGTATATGATAGTGCCCCCCTAAAAAGGGGCTGTGCAAGCGAAAGTGATGAGTGTGTAGCTAAGTTGCACTCTTAGTCCTAGTTACTACAAAACAAGAAATGCTGTTAGGCTTAAATCACTGACTACCTCAGCGAGCTTGTCCATGGCAAATGCCATAAGAAATAACCAACAACAACGAGTAAATATTTTTATTTTTTAAGAAAACTGAAGATATTTATCAACAGCGAGCAGAATGCAATGAAATTGACAAATGTACTGATGTTGTGTCAAATGGCACTTGTCATGGACAAGCCCGCCGCTGAACCCAGCAGCAGATTAAGCCGAATGAAGCGTCTCTTGTATTTGAGTAGCGCCAACTAGGGCAAAGAGTACGACTTTGCTACCCACTTACCACATTCGCTTGCACAACCCCTTTTTACAGGGGGGCACATTCACACATCTCACAGATAGCACACAGAAGAACAACCATGCCCGAACCGGGACCTCCAGAACACGAGGAAGACGCGCTACCTCTGTGCCAGCAAGCCGGCGACAAATGTACTATATTTTTATATTAAATTTTAAAACATATTAATATGTAAAACTTTTACTAGAATAAATCTCAACCAAAAATTTTCCTATTATATTATATTCTTAAAAATATTCTTATTAATTTTAATCTTTTTGCATATAAATTTGAAGAACAAAGTGAAAATAGTAAACTCTTTAAATCAATCAAATTTGAGATTTTAATGAATTTATATGTTACAAAACTCCCCGAATCCAAAAAAAAAAAAAATGCATTTATGTTCGTCCATTTGTCTGGGGATTGGCAAACATAATAAACCCCAAAAAATTTGAACTAGACGAATGTGATTTAATGCACGGTCTCCATAAAAAATTTAATAAACAACAAATAATTTATAACAAATTTTAAGATTTCTATCACATTTTGAATGAATTTCCGTCGAAGGAAATCTGTCGACCAAGCTATATGAGCGTAAGTTATTATTGTTGTAACTTATGCGACTTTAGAAGTCCGATGACAGATCTGACATCAATTTAAGCCAAGTGAACGTCTCTTGTCTTTTTAATATCACCAACTAGGACCATAAGTACGATTTGGCTACTTCTAGCATCATTCCGTTTGCACAACCCCTTTATACAGTGGGACACATTCACATACCTTACAGGGATAATACATAAAGAAGAATAACCCTGCTCCAGATACTGGGGAAGATTTCTTACCCCTCTGCCAGGTGACCATCCTGTAAGTGGAAGTGGGCTTGAAAACTACAAAAATTAAAGAACTGAACAACTTGTTGTTACTTATGGCACTTGCCATAGACAAGCCCCACTGATACAACAGCAGATTTAAGTCGAAAGAAGCGTCTCTTGTTTTTGAAGTACCGCCAACGAGGGCCAAGAGTACGACTTAGCTACATACTGAACACATTAACTTGTACAGCCCCTTTTTACACAGTCACGCATCTCAAAGATAGCACACAGAAGAAAAACCATGCCCGAACCGGGACTCGAACCCAGGAATCCCAGAACACGAGAAAGACGCGCTATCTGTGTGCCAGAAAGCTGGCTCTGAACAAATAAATTGAGTTATAAGTTAATTTCTAATTCATATAAAAGTATGATTGGAAAAATTCGCAGTTGGTTTGCATATTTAATGCATGTAAGTGCAATAACTCAAAAAACGTTATAGCCTCTCTTCATTCCATTTCTTATCCTCTCTCAACGATTCACAGGTCTAGCTACAAACCGAACTCCCAGATCTCAAAGCACGTTCACTAAGAACATAACCAGTTCATGTCAGTCTATTAAAAGTCACAGAAGTTAACAGTCACATCATTAAGGAGATTGTCCTTTGTTTTAAGGACGGGTGCTACGACAAAATTGCCATCGAAATCGAAATAACTCAAAAATGCTAGGTCTTAAATAAATAAAATTTGATATGGAATTTTATGTTTATAGATGTTGTTCAATATCAAACTTAAGCTTCAATTTTACCAAAAAAAAGTGTCCCAAATACATTTTCATTTTTCCGGGATTTATATATTAATCACGTTCCAGGTATTCCAGGTCGTTAAAAATTGCACGTAAAATTCAGTAATAGTATCTTGAACCGATCCAAAGATTTACATTTCATAACCATAATTTGGCAATGTTATACAAGAAATTTTGGCGTCAGGCAAGGCTCACGATTTTAATGGGGGGAGAGAGATAAATGAACCCTTTATTAAATAGTATACAATAATGTCCTCGGGAGACCATAATTATTGGTTATTATTCAAAATTGATTTTCCATTTAAAAAAAATCGTTTCTTAATCTAATAAGGCTCAATAGCATTTCTCAGAAATCTAACTACCACATTATTCAGGTACACTGATTCGTCGCCCCCCCAAAATAAAATAGTTTAATTTTCAGTGGCATTCAGAAAAAAACGAGAAATTATATTTTTGAAATAAATTATTATATTTTTAAGCGGTATTTCAATTTAGAGATAGATATTGTGAAATCAAAAAACATTGGGTAATTTTCGTACACAATTATTGTTATATAATCATATAATAGTATTATGCCCATTGCTGAATCTAACATCTAAACAATTTTAATGATAAAATAACTGACAAAATGCAAAATATATCCGTAAATGTTTATAGTTCTTCAAATCGTTTATTAACTATACCAATATGGAATATATACATTTTTTTATCATGTCAGAACTGGATGTTGTTTTTGAGATGAGGTATTTAGTCGGCAACAAAAATTCGTAAGTGAAAAATGAAAATTTTACTATCTGTATGAGCATCTCAAAAAATCAGCTTGTAATAACGCGTTGCCGTTGCATTTACAAAAGCTCTGTGTTTTTTAAAAAATAAGTTAATGACTACAGTAAATAAAACCTAGAAAAATGTCATTTTGGGCACGTGATTGTATGAAATGAAATTGTATGAATGAACAGTAAATGAGATATTTTTTTAAAACAACAAATCCGAGACAAAGTTTTTTGTATCGTTTGCAATACTAAAGTGACTCATTCAATGAAACAATTAAAATGAATAAAAATGTAATTTAACTTGCACGAGCACGTGGTGCTTGGCCGTTCAAGAAATGATGTTCTGATATTATACCTTGAAATAGATTTCATTTTAATATTTTTTAATAATTTTTATATCTTAAATTGTTTACTCAGAAGTATTTTTATTATTTACTAGAAATACCTGAATACTAATTTTTTATGTTTGTGTAAAGTGAAGTTTTATGATGCTATGTAAATTTTAAAATGCACCATGTGCTCCTTAATTTTAATTAAAGGATTGAAACTATTTTCCTATGTTGTTAAGTATACATTGTCAGAAATACTGAGGATTTTATGCTGAGGATTCTGAGGAAAAATTGTACTGATTTTAATGAAAAATTTTCCTGACTTTTCTCATCTGTAATGAAAATTCGAATTAGTCTAAATTCGATATATAAGAGCTAATCGGTATGACATATTAAGCACTGTTTATAAATGAAACATCTATTTATGAATTCTAAAAAAAATATTTCATGTTGCATTTTAAAATTATTCAATCTTTTAAAGCAGATTATTCATTTCTTTATTTAAAAAAATATTATTACATTTTGCAGAATCTTTTTCAGGGTATAAGAACGGTAAAAAAAAATCATAAAGATTTCTAATCAGAAATTGAAAAAAAAAATTGTTTTAAACGAGGGCTGCACTTTTAGATTATTTTTTTTATGTTATTTGTATATTTTTCAATAGTAGCATTTTATTAAAATTGAAAAAAAGTGAATTTATTCAGGCAAATAACGAAAATACTAAAATTTTTACGATGTTATGACAGCGAAATAAAACCTAGCTTAGTTGGTTTCTTTCTATACAGTTATGAAAAATAATTCAGATAATGATAATACATATGTAATAATACAGATAATGATGACAAGTAATACAAATACAAATTATGACGTAATTTCGCTTACAGATTACATCATGAAATATGCTTTTAATTTTATCACAAGTCTTTAACTAGTCTGCGTAGTAAAAAAAAATCATAATTGATAATGGGGTTAAAAATAACATTTTTATCAACAATTTATAAAATAATCTGTTCAAACCTTGTCAAAATACTTTCAAAGCTAAAAATAAATTTAAAATAACTTTTAGCTAACAATATTATATAGCAGGAAAATCAAATTGTCCTAATTAAACCGACCTCGGACTGACTCTGATAATCGATAATTTGGGATTGTGAAAGCGAATGTGATGAGTGAATAGCAAAAGTCTTACTCTTGGCCCTAATTGGCGCTACTTCAAAAACAAGAGAAGCTCCTTTCGGCTTAAAATCACAGATTTAGTCAGCGGGATTGTCTAAGACAAGTGCCATTAAAAAAACAACCAAAACAAAGTGATGCCGAAGTCCCGACTTAGCATTTTCACTTCTTCCCCATTTTCGGCGGTCCTGAGTTCGATTCCCAGTTCGGGCATGGTTGTTATTCATCACTACTATCTGTCAGATGAGTTAATGGGCCCTCTGTAGAAAGGGGCAGGGCAAGTGAATGTGATGCATGACTAATTAATACTTACTCTTGGACCTAGTTGGCGCTATTTAAAAACGAGAGTTGTCCTCATCTTAAAATTACTGAATGCATCAGCGAACGTGCAATTAGAAACAACAATAACAACAAAAAGTGCTGTCTCACGAACAACAGAATCAGTTGAGGCAAGAAAAACTAATAATTGTGAAAAGTCTCCCTTTGGAGTTGTGATATCTAGTTACTTCTTTCTCAGAGTCTTGTACCGTTGCTATTGTTTAATAACTTTTTATTGCCTCATATTGCTTCAGACGAGAGAATTAAAAGATATAAGTAAAACTAAGACATTTGGTATTAAGTAAACAAACAAATTAATCTATTTAAAATTTATGGCTAGTATGGAACAGTAGAAAATAAAAATTATGATCAGAAGATGAGAGGAATAGTATTTAAATCAGAAATCAGATTTTATTTTTATCAATAAAAATGAAAAAAATTAAATTTGAAAATTAACAAGAAAGGATATGCAGTTTATTCTCTTATTAATGGGAGTAAAATAAGTAGATAATTTAAGAATGACAGTACAATTCGATTACAAGTTCGAATTTACTTTTCTGATTTAAAAAAAATCAATGATATTTAATCGAATGCTAATAGTGACCGTTCTCTATAATTTATGAATAAACAAGCAGATATCTCAATTTTATTTAAACATTAAATGAAATTTTATTCTAAACTTGTTAACATTTGCATAAGCAATTTGTAAATATGAGATACGCCTTGAAAACAATTACTCTTTCGAAATTAAATTTTAATGTTTTTAATTTAAAATTTAGCCCTCAAAAAAGAAAAATAAATTCTTAACTTATTTTTAGAGGTACGGGTTTTCTGTTTTCTGCGGAAGACTTTTCCACGAAATCTTCATAATTAGATTTTCGAGCTTCTGCCAATACTATAAATATTGAGCTACAATTTTAATCTCGCGCGCGATCTTACTTAAAATTTTCGTGGAATATTTTATCATATTCTTAACTTCAGTTTTAATTACTTAGCCGAAAAGTCAATTAAGAAGCTTGAACTTTAATGAAGGTGTTAACATTTTCTTGGAGCATATTTAATACACAACACGTAAGACCAAAAGTATTAAACTCATCCAAGTGCAATTTGCATAAAATTTTAAACTCCGTGCATTTCTGCTCAAAATTAATAATGTTCCGATACTAATGACAATTTTAGAGGTGCTGATGGGAAAATACGTTAATATTTTACCTTAAAAATATTCGAAAACCCTTTAGAATAAATTACCATCAGAATTTTTATTAAAAAATAAGAAAGATTCTCTTTAAAGAATTTGTGTAACAACTTAAAAAGTGATAATTACGCAAAAAAGAAATAAAATTTATGTATAAAAAAGGATTAAAAAACAATTTAACGTAAAAATAATTAATAAAATTGGAATGCTTCGAAAGATTCTTTTATTTATCAATTTTTCAACTTTTCGGCGAAGTGTTTAAAAAGAATTAATGCAGTAAAGGCAAACAATCTTAAGGTAGCATAATTAAATTATGAAATGCAATTATGACATTTGTAAAAATGTAGTGGCGAGAATTCTGATTTGAAGCACCTCTAAATGAAATTAAATTTAGCTTAAGGAAATGTATTTCAAATAATTTCTTTCGGTAGTTTTGAAGAATAATTTTTTAAAAAAACGGAAACCGTTATATTAATGAATTGAATTTTTGATTAAACCATTGTATTAGCGTAGTGTTACAAATTTAGTTTTCGCTTCATTTGATGAAAAAAGAAATTATTCGAGCACTAAATTTTCATTTATAAATTAGTTTATATATAAGTAGGAAAAAATATTAAAAAGTAAAAAAAGTGCTTCTTTAAACTTTTTAATTACCGTCAAATTTTCAATTATTTTCAAAACGAATTATTCAAGTACCATTTTTTTAAAAAAATATAAAATCCTCAAGCTGGTGAAATTATCTATTAACAATATCTTTGAACTTTATTTCTATTTTGAAAAGCTTGAAGGGACTGAAATTAATTGATAATTATTTTATGCATTTTAAATCTGAATTAAGTAAATATTATTTTAATTACCTGTGTAATATTTGACATATCTGTACTAAACAATATGAAACTTCATTCACAAAAGAAGAAATAGAAGAAAGAGTAGCCTGAATTGGATATTTAAGAATTGAAGAAATAGAAGACAGAATAATCGGAACTAAATATTTTGAGAAAGTACCGCTCCATAATCAGTCTTAAGAGAGGCCAGGGAGAAATTTCATGTCTATAATCTTGCATTAACTAACTTTTGTTCTGGTATAAAGAATTAAAATATCAAAAAACCACTTCCAGAAGTAAACACATTACATAATTTAAGGTTCAAATGGACCTGGTCTAGCACTGCTGGCCAATGGGGGAATGTAACAACAACAACAACAAGGTTCAAATACTTCTAATTAGAAATCCTGATTTCAATAAAAAATCATTGTTTGTAAAGCCTTATTCATGTTTATTCTGCATAATTCAATTTGTTAGAAGTAAAAATATCAAATGTTTTCAACTTCGCGCAGAAAGTGATATAAGCATTTCTTTAATTTAAAAAAAGTGAAGCAAATAATGTGTAGAATTATATTTATACATTTTTTGCAATGTTTTAAATTGTATTTCTTATAAAATTTAAAAAAAGTATCATATACTTTAAAGTATTATTGTAAAATTTTATAAAATTCTGCATTAGAGCGTCTTTTCTTTCTTTCTTTCATAGTATTATTATCTTTCTAATATTCTCTTAACCTCGTCTACACCAATTTCACAATAATTGAATTTTAAATCAACGCCACGTTTCAAAAACTGCCCATGAAAAAAGTTTTAAAAATTTCTAAGAACCTATGTACCCATGCTGTAGAATTTCTTTGAAGAAAATATAAGATTTTTTTCGTATTTTATGAGTGCCGAATTGTTTTGATTAAGAATGTAAAGGGCTGAATTCATATCAGTCAAGCTTTTCACTCATTAGAGTGAAATCCATAATCCCCTGTTTATTTTGGAAAAATATATTACTGTAATATTAAAGTAATATATTTTAATAAATAATATATATTTAATAATTTAATAAATAATAATTTTTTGTGTAAAAAATCAAATTTGTCCGAGTTTTTCATAACAAATTTTACATACTAAGGTGCAGTTTGTAATATTGAACCCAAATCGATGAATTGATCATCAGTGTGAAAATTGCATAACAATTTCTGGTTGATCATTTTAATCAAACTTTTTATGATTATAATGATTGCTCCTAAAAATATGTGAAGAATGCTCTGAGTTTTTTTATCACAGTTTACTCACATTTAATAAATACGTGTATATGTACAGGGCGATTAATTACGTAACTGAATTAGAGTAGTTAGAGAGACAATATACGATTTGAACGTGAAATGCATTAATGATTTCTACAAATTCATGCATCTGATGAACTGCCGGCTTTCTGGCACAGAGGTAGCGCGTCTTCCTCTTGTTCTGGGAGTCCCGAGTTCGAGTCCCGGATCGGGCCTGGTTGTTCTTCTGTGTGCTATTTGTGAGATGTGTGACTGTGCCCCCCCGTAATAAGGGGCTGTAAGAGCAATTGTGGTGAGTGTGTAGCTGAAGTCGTACTCTTGGCCCTAGTTGGCGCTACTTCAAAAACAAGAGACGCTCCTTTCGGCTTAAAAGATCCCCGTTAAATGCTTGGTAACCGCATGTGAAGCATTTAATGCTTCAAATTTTCTTCTTCTACTGGTCAAAAATCTATTAGGAAAAGAGATTTTGTTTAAAATTAGCCTTTTTCTATAGTTGAAAATAAGATTTGTGCCAAATAAGACAATGGATTTTTTCTCACAATCCCAAACGATCTGCTAAAATAACATAGTATCTAATATTCTAAATGTCTGTTTGCATTCAATTCTTGAGTAAGCTTGGTTAGTGAACTAAGAATTAACTTATCTCCTAAGGTGACTATAAAATGTAACTTTATATGTCTTGCAGCATTATAATTCAATACAGAAATCAGATGTTATCCAAAAAAAGCTCCAGTGGGCTTATATGCTTTTTGTTGAAATAAAATTATAAAAAATAGGAAATAAATTAGGCATTTTAGGTTTCTGAAAGATTTTTTGCCCATATAATTCCGTTACAGCCCATAATATGCCCATATAATTCCGTTACAGAACTGTCTCATTCTTCATTATTCGAATTACAGAAGGCGTTATGGCGTTTAGTATCTTTTTGAATCTTAAAATTCTTTACCAGTTTTCATTTCCTTTACGTTTTTGATAGAAATGTCAATGTTATGGAATAAACTGCATCAACATGAAGATTGAAATAGGCCTAAACGATTAAGGTACAATAGGGCGAAATAAATCTTATCAAAAACATTAATAAATCAAAATATGAATTTGAGCAACTTTCATTTATAATCACGATATTCCCTTTCCTAATGATAAAAATAAATCAATTTATTGGAAATTTTTTATGACGCTAAACTCTCCATTATTAAACGAAAATGAGTGAAAAAAAGCACAGACACAAAAAAATTCTAACTCAATTTCTTGCGCTTAAGGATTATTTAAACTGAATAAAAGCTTGTCTGGCGGTAAATCCTTTTTCCTTAAGAAAAACACTTAATCCTCTTGTATTATTATTATATATATTTTTTTCCTTTCTCTCTTTTCAAATCTGTCTTATTAATGTTTATTACGTACTCGCATTTAGTAGGTACGAACCATCGTTCGTAAAAACAAGATTTGTGAAACAGATTGTTTATCGGTTACTTTCCTTACAGACCGAAGAAAAGCGAAAGATTGTTCTTCGTCCTCCTCCTCCTCCCCCTTCCTCCCAATTTTCCCCCCCAAGAAATTTTTTTTTCTTTATATTCAAGAACTTGATCATAAGCATTCCAAAACTTCTTAAGGACTCTCAATAAACCTCTCCAATCCCCGAGAAGAGATTAAACATTCTTGTTTCTGCTGCTCACCCACCCCATTAAAACAAATGAAGAAGAACAACACAAATCCCCCGACTCTCTATGTCTTAAAAACAAACTACTTAATGCCGAGCAATCCGCTTACACCGAGCAGAAGACGGAAGGTAAACGGTCTTTTGGTATTAAGAAATCACTTAATGGGTAGGATCACCGAGGAGAAAGAAATCAGAGATCCGTGTTCTGGTTTGGAGCAGAGGACGAGAAACAAAAAATGGACTGGCGTATTAATGGCTTCGCCTTGTTTGTTCCTGTGTTTTAAATGTTAATGTTCCCTTACCATCATCATAATACACGCCTACCGGTTGAATCGGTGCGCTCTCGGAATCCATTTGGATTATAGAAGGACGGGAAGGGGAGGCGGGAGGACAGACGGACGGAAAGAGGATTTGGAGATCCCTCGTTTGTGAAAGGGGATGGAGGAGGGAGCACCTGACTGCAACCGTGGGCAGGTCAAAAGGTCGTTAATGGAGTTGCGAGCTTTCTCTCGGCTATTAGTGTTTCAGTCGACGCACGTCGGAAAGGTATATAGGAGCCATGGAGGCAGGTATTTTTGTTGCGGGGGGATTTAGTACGCCGGAAACGCTGTGAAGGGGGGCGAACTAAAATTTAAAAATGCATCTTTATTGATTGCTTTTTTGTATGAAATATATATATAAGCCAAAGTTTATTTATCTATATTTACTAATATGTCTTTTAAAAAACATAAATTCTTCGAAATTCGATATTTAAAAGCTCTGAAGCGACTCGAAATTTGAAATTAATGTAGAATATTACTCACTTATCTATAATAAAATACATGAAATTGTATTTAAATAGTATTATTTGGTTTCTTTAAATATGTTGTTGTTGTTTGTTGTTTCTAATGGCACTTGCCATGGACAAACTAGCTGAGGTAGTCAGCGATTTAATTCTAATTAACATCTCTTGTTTTGTAGCAGCGCCAATTAGGGCCGAGAATATGTCTTAGCTACTCACTCATCACATTCGCATGCACAGCCTCTTTTTACGGGTGGAGGCACACTCACACACTTTACGGATAAAAAAATTGAAGAGCAACCATGCCCGAAACGGGACGCCCAGATCACGGGGAAGAAGCGCTACCCCTACGCCAGGAAGCCGGCGGAATTAACATCTTTCTCATTTATTAACCGCTTTCTCTTATTTATTTAACTCTTTCTTATTTATTAACTTTTGCTACACACTCATTACTTTCGATTGCACAGCCTCTTTTTACAGGGGGGAGGGGGACATATTCACACACCTTACAGATGGAACACATAAGAACAACCATTCCCGAACCGGGACACCCAGATCATGGAGAATACAGGCTACCCTTATTCTAGGAAGCCGGCTTCATTAAATATTTCACAGAATAAAATTTCTAGAACACTTCTTTCTAAATTAGAAAGAAGTGTTGGGGAAATGCTCCGACTTCTAATATTTTTACTTATATCTTTTATAACATTCATCCACACTTTTTGAAGTATTGTGTAAAATGGGTATTAAAAGGCAACAATATGATTAAGTTTGGATAGTTACCAGCTATAGCAAATTACATATCAGTAGTTTATGTTAGTCCTTTTTTCGTACAATCCAAGTATCTTTGACAACCCCAAACCCACATCGTTAGCGGAAACTATGAGATCAAGCAGTTTAAATTCTCAAGCAATGTTAATGAAAATGAGGCTAAACTTAATACTGGCTTGTATAAAAATGAATTTTATTTTACATTTCAAATCTTCATGCATCTAATTAATACATCTTGATTTATGTTTGCATTTATCATTCATTTGAAATATATTAACTGTCTTTCATAGTTAATTATAAGTACATGAATTCTTGAAATTATTTTGGATCAATGGGGTTTCTAACAGAATAAAACTTATCCTTTTATGTATTAAGTGCAAGTTACCTTTCTTTCTTCAAAAAGAAGTTTCAGATAATAGCATAATTAGACTAAATCTAGAAAAACAAATCATGTAAATATAAGAAAATTGTTATTATTTTAAATAAATAAATTGTATATACTTTCTTTTATTGTTATGTGGATTTAATCATATTGCTACTTTCAATATATACATTATTTTAAGTAAACAAATAAAAACAATTTTTTGATTATAAGTATGCATATCTTCCCTCCCCCCCCCAAAAAAAAATTTATGCATTTTCATAGCATTTGTAATTATTATGCTGCTGATTGTGGAATGAAATAATAAAAAGTCGAATTGTAAGTGAAAAAGAAAAAATATATATTAAGATCTCTTTGAGTTTTGAAAATTAAATTCTCTTCATTAATATTGTTTTGACGTTTGACATAAGTTTAATATAACAGAAGCCATATGTAAATAGTTTGTTCATATTTCCGCGATCAATCGATACGATATTAATCGATTAAAATGATTCCATAGGTAATATAGTTCTTAATTTCTCTAAGATGCTGTTAAAATATTCGAAAACACTATTTACACACGAAGCACTTTTTTTTACTTATTTATATAAAAAATGTTTTATATATTATTAATAAAAACAGAAAGAACATTATTAAATAATTAATAGATAAATAAATCCTTTTTATTGCAAAATATCTCTGTTTCTAAACAGAAATATTTTTACAAATAAAAAGAATAATTATTAACTCTGTATTGAACAATTCATGCAAAAATTCTTTTCAAAACTATATAATCACTTTGACATGATTTTCATAAGTATCCTTCACACGCAATATACTCAACTGATTTTACTAACGAAAAAAGAACATATTGAAAAAAAACTTATTTTGCTGTGTACTCAAGTATTGTCGAGGAATAAACCTTTAAACAAATAAATTTTTATAAAATATTATTTTAACTTAGTTTCAGGTTTTTCTTTTAATATTCAATGTTATTCTAGTGAACGTAAATAACTAACAAAAATGTAATAAAGCTGTTTTTACTTCGCACATTATAAATTTTGATTTATCTCCACATTCTTTCGATGGTAATGGAATAAATTCTTTTTCAAAATTTCAATCATACATAAAATTCCTTGAAAATTTAGATTAATCAATTTTAAAGGAGAGGAATTTTATTTTGTATATCGTAGTTCATTACGAGTTAGGGATTTAGTTATCGGTCATTTATTTAAAAGGGGTCACAAAAAATTAAAATTAATGAAAATGGTGATAAAGCTAAATTAATATTACAAGTTTTATTCAAAATTACCCTTTCAGAACTGATTTAATTCTTTAATCAAAATGAATAATATGTTTTATTTTCTTTTCGAACAGAAAATAAATTCCTTCCTAAATACAAAATAATTTCTCAATAAAAACAAAGAAATGCTATTTCTTTTTTAATGAATTCTTGCAATCATTTAAATAGTAAAAAATATGTATTTATCCTGGGTTCACACAAAATAAAATAAAAGTAAAAATAACTAATGTATTTTATCAACATATGTATATCATTTCATTTATTTTCTTTGTATTTGAATTTATTTATGTAAACAAATTTGGCTTTCTTTAAAATGTAATATATTTTATATCGCAATTTAATCATCTAAATCATTATTTTTTCTCATCTTTAATTTTTATTTATCAATATTAATTCATATATTTTAAAAAATCTTGATTGATATTTTTAACAACAAATAAACGCTTTTTATCTGTAGTTTAACAATAGTTGCTAAGATAAAAAAAAGTATATAGCGATTTAGTAATTTAAATCTAAAACGAAGTTGCACAATTTGCGCGTTTGTGTTTAGAAAAAACATGACTAAATGAGTACCAATTGCCTCTTTAAGTAAAGGCTAACCTTTGACTCTATGTCATAGACCTATAATGCTCTAAAGAACTTTGAACTCCATTTTTATTTTTAGTGCGAAGAGAATGTTAAGATGCTTTGTTATTACTTTCTGAATATCACCTTTCAAAAAGTGAGTGAAGAACAGTTTTGGAACGAAGAGAAAATCCTGACGGAAGAAGGTTTTAAAGAGAATCCTGAAAATAAAAGAAAAGAAAAGCAAACACTTTGTTGGTGAAGTTAAAATGCAAGTGTTCCTGGAAGTATTTTGTAAAATAACATATTTGCTCAGACAAATTTCATATAATTGAATCTAAAACAGGCTATAAATAGACAATGAAAAGATATCTGATTTTATAAAATAAAAACGGTTAAAATACAAGTATTCTAGGAAGTATTTTGTAAAGCAATATATTTTCTCAGTCATTTTTCATATAATTGAATCTAAAATAAACCATAAATAGACATTGAAAAGATAATACCTGATTTTATAAAATAAGAACGGTTAAAATACAAGTATTTTAGGAAATACTTTGCTCAGCAACATATTTGCTCAGACATATTTCATATAATTGAATCTAAAACAAACTATAAATAGACAATGAAAAGATACTATCTGATTTTATAAAATAAAAAGCGGTATTAAAATTATTTCCAATTTAAATCAATTAGAAAGTAAGATATTTGGTTTTTTAATCTTAAGTAAGTAAGATTTTATAATTATGATTTTATATTTATTCTTTTTAATTCTGTAGCATTTTTATTTGGAATAATAAAAAAAGGAGAAATAAGAGTTTTTTTAAATATAGATTTTTTTTCATTTTATTTCAAACAAATTAATAATGAATCATAAATGTGTAACTTTAAGATACTTGATATAACTTTAAATATTTGTATATTTCCCGAAAATTTGAAGAAAAAAAATCGTATTATGCTTAAATTAAATTCTATAAAATTCAACAAAATGAAATTAAATTCTATAAAATTCAACAAAATGAAATTGTGGTTAAATTAAATAGTTTCGTATATTTTCAAGTGCATTTAAAAGTGAACATTTATGGATATTTCGCAGAGAAAATGATCTATGAAAAATAGAATTAAAAGATAATTTTTAAGTGAAGTAAACCTAGAGATTAAAAAGTGACTATTTTTCTTAATAGTATTTTTACTGATCATGGCGTCTTTAAAATATACAAGAAAAGGTTCTTTCATTAAGAGAAAAAAGTGTAACTGTGGAATAGTTGGGAATATCTTTGAATATTGAAATACGAAACACGGAATACTTGAAAGCTCGATTATAAGCATCTCTTCTGTATTTACTTTTTCATACCTTCTAAACGAATGTTCATAACAGACTGTTAATTTTCAAACTTCAGAGCATATCATAATTTAATATCTCTTTTTTCATTCTTTATTATATATACGTTATTGATCTTTCTGTGATATTATTCGCTGCACTGTATTCTATATTCTATATTACTTTAATGTAAGCTTTTATTTTATATCAGTATTTTCAAATTTTCCTGAGTATTGGCTTGCATATCACATGTTTTAGTTTCATGATATTATATATTTTATATGTTGTAAAAAGTGTTAAAGGAATGAACATTAATCAATGAAATATCTTATTACTAGAAAATAATTAAAGTATAATAGATTAATCAATATTATCTTTTCTTTTTTTCTTTTTTCAGAATGCAAAAAGGGATTGTTGCATTCGCAAGCAAATTTAGTAAGTCTATGAGAAGAAAGAACCAGGATATGGAAGCAAATAAAAAAATAGAAAGAGTTTTGTATCGGTTTTCAATAATAAAAGGGTTTTCAAACACTATTAGTAAAGCGTACATTTTGCTTTATTGTGATAATATGTATTTTGAGTTTCTTTTATTTTTTATTTATTTTTATAATAGTAAAGAAATTAAATTGTTCTACTTCAGTGCTAACGCTTTTCGTGATCGTTTTTAAAAGCAATCACGAATCAACTATTACACAGAGATTTTTTTTTTTGAAAATAAAATCTCCTGAAATCGAGATTTTATTTTCGAAAATCATTTTCAATAAATTTAAGATACATTGTGCTCTTGCGATGGATTCCTATTTTTCACCTTATTGATCGAATTGATTTTTGCTAAGTTTTAAAAAATACCAAATCCGTTTTTTTTTTATATTTAGAAGCAGTTTTTAGAATATTTTTGTTCGAGATTTATATATTTATGACAATAACGCCATTCTTTTTCTTTTGTTTTAAAAATAAGTTTGGGAATTCGTATCTTTTAAAATTTTAAAGTACTTTAATTTTTGTATCAGGATATTAGCTATCAAACATAACTATGAAAGTGCTTAGAATAAGCAATTCGTTATCTAAGTTAATAAATTGAAAATTCATATGTGTATAAATCGATATGCCATATAAAGCTAAAGATTTGAACATACTATTCTAGGGTTATTTCTAACTCAACAGTTTTTGAAACAAAATGGCGAAACAAAGCCAAACTACGAATGGTTTTGGACAGTTACTTTCCAATAATCTCAAAAATTAATTAAAGTACAAAAATGCTTATATGCCATTTTAAAAAGAATGAATTTTCGGTTTTTTGCTAATTTAATTACACAAACAATTGTTTTTTAATTTTAATATTTTTTTAATTGATTTGGATTTTTTAAATATTTTTTAATATAATTAAATTTGTACCAGTTTTATTGTTTATCAAATATTTCTTGGGCTTTTTTTTCCACTTTTAAAGTAAGATTTAAAAATATTGTTTTCTTTGAGATTTATTGCGTGGACTTTTAATACTGAAGCACAGCAATCCAATTTCATTAATTTCATTACATTGCATTTTTCACTTAATTTTAACAAATTTTTAGATGATCCTAATAAATGGGCTAAGTTATTTAAGATTAATGAGTTCTGTTTTTTAGATGAAAAACAACCTAAGGAGAGAAATAAGGAGTATTAAAATTTCTATCATTTTTCGGATCCTCTTCAATCTTGTATAAAAACAATGTTAAGACGAAACTGATACTTAGTGTCATGACAGTAAAATATATGAAAAAAATATTGTACTATTGGTGAGAGGAAATTGGAATCTTTAGGTTAACTGGAGTTATGTAGGCTGTCTTAAAAGCAGAAACAAAAATTAGATCTGTGTTTTGCTTCTGGATGAAAATTCCAGAGATACGAAAATTAATAAAAATTTGATTTAATGTTTCCCTTGAGCTAATCACCTATACAGTCAAGCAAACAAGTGTGCGGAATAGCTCTTCCAGCTAAAGAAGATTTGAGTCTTTTTTTAAAAATATCATTGTATTATAATGTTTTAAACATATTGCATATAATTTTAATTTTAAAATTTGCTCTTAACTATATGGCCGCGTTAACATATGCTCAAAAATATATTTAATATCATCTCATTGAGCCTAAGTATAACTGCAGAAATTAAAACGATATAACTTATTGTTTCAGATATACTTAAAAATGTCTTTTTTTATTTATTGAAATCAGGGAAAAAAATCTTAAGATTGATATTACTGAAAAGCTAGTGTTATTTTAATTTTCAAAAAGTAATGTGCAATAATTTTTTTTTGAATTTACTGAAGGAAAATTTAAAATATCTATTAATTTTTAATTAAAAATAAAATTAATTTTTTAAGTATCCTACTTGGGAAGAAATATTTGCATACCTAATTTGACAGTTCTAATTCCAGCTTTTTCACTATAGAAAATGTTGAGAATTTAATTCCTCATGAATTTCTCATGATACCATTTACAGATATATTAAAATATAAACTTTGTCACATTGATGTTACAGTTTCTTTAATATTTAAAAATAATTATCATTAACCCAATATCTGCTTATTCCTCGATTCCCACAAGCTGTCAATCTGCCCATTTTCTATTGAGTTTATTTTCCCGGTTGCAGATTTTTATTCTATTATACTATAACCGTGTAATATATAATATCACATATATAGTACTTAGTTTGAAAAATAAATATCCTTACTGAAGAAAATAAGTATAAGTATTTAAACTTATTCGTAATCATCGCATCTAAATAGAGATTTTAAAAAAATTATACAGTCAGGGGGTTGAAATATCATTGTCGTAATTTACGGTCATCAATTGATGATAACGTAGGATGACAGTCCAAGCGCCAAAATATATGCATGGCCCCTCTAAGGGACTGCAAACATTACTGAGTGTTTCATGTTTTACTTGTTATTCGCGTTGACGATGGAATGCTACTTTAAAGCTCCAATAGCAGCAGCGCCTTCTTCGCAGCAAGCATTAATGGATTTTCACAAAATCTCCCTACCATTATTCTTTATTATTATTATTCCATCGCTCCTCTTTTCTCTCTTATCCTCTTCCCCCCTCCTCCTTCATTTTTCTTTCCTTTCTTTTCCGTCGTCTTTTCCACGTCTTTATTATTTCTTTTTTATTATTTTTCCCTTTCCTTATACTAGCTGCTCGAGCTTTGCGCGTAATATTGTGTTTGCGGATGACATTAGTTATATCCCTGTTTGTTTTCGAAACTCACTTTCTTGTGAGAGAGCTTTTTCTTACGTACAGTGTTGACTCCGAAATCTGATTGGATATCCTCTTAATAACAGCTCGTCAATCCGCAGGCTTTGATACGACGTGCGTAAGCGGATCTCATCCCATAGAAAAGATCCCGGATGTGGAACCGATGGCGTCATTTATGTATTTTGCTTTCATTCATTCATTTATTCTTTCTTTATTATTTCTCTTACTTTCATTTTTTTATTGTTGCTTTTTGAAGGGGGTATTCTTTTATCCCGCTGTGTTGGATAAATCAAGACATGATGCTCGCTGATCCGTTGCCATTCTGCCAGGGAAAATAAAATAATGACTGTTCTGAGTGGCGCCAATATAGTGTCTGGTTTATTAACACAGTACTTTCGGTTGCGAAACAGAATGTTTATTGCTTTTAATTGCTGAACAATTCTACGCCCAGGTTTGCGAAATTAAGACCCATTGATCTACTTTTACGACTTACCACATTCCAGAGGAGTTTGTAAGAAAGTTTATTTTGTTTGGTATGCAGGGTGTTAATTACTACACATTTTTGTTTACATTAAGACAGGAAATAGAGGTTAAGAGTTCTTTTAGTTGAAAGTATTACAGAGAACTGAATGAGAAAGTCAAAGTATTTAACTGTTTAAAAAAATAGGGGATAATGCTGAATAGGCTGACAAAATTAAACCGATAAACTTTAAATTTACATTTTTTTAAATCATATATTAGTTAAATGGAAACAAGTCTCATACTCACAAAGACTGAGGATAAAAACAAGCAGTTTCCTATTAAACACTTTAATCAAAGCAGACTTTCCCTTCGTTCCAACTAGTCAAATTATTTTCTATCTCCTTTTAATATCTGCAACGTCACCTAGTGTTCATAAAAAAATTAAATGAACATATAATGTATGTATATCATAACACATGTTTTATTTCAGCCTATATTAGTGTCAAACCATTTTTCAAAGAAGAAATTCTCTGCAAACGGCTTTTCTCATCACCATATCTCATATTCTTGTAAATTCTGCAAATAGTTTTGTTTTTATGTTTTCTTACTGTAAATATTTTATTACTTAAAATAAAATTCCCGTAACATTCCCACCAAACTGTGAAATGACCAGAATGGTCCCAAATATGGGGGTATGATTCGGTGTTCTGTTCTGTAAGCCTAAAATATAAGAATGAATTGAACTGAATAAAAAATTCTTGGTATAATTAATTTAACAATAAAAAAATTTATTTGATTTCATCATAGCATTTGTTTAGAGTGTTGCTTTATAACAATAAAAGTTAAATAAGGTACATTTTTATATAATTTTTCGATGTAACATATGCAATAAAATAACATGTAAAAAATTATATACAATCTGTAAAATATTTACTATGAAATATTATAATTGTGGTGGCTAAAACGAGTTTGTAAAATGCTCTTCTAATATAATATCTCAAAATAAATTTAATTGTTCTTTTGAGATTTTATATAATTTCATAAAAAAGGTATTTAATAATGGATAAGAAAATTTTAATAAATTGGAGCAATTACATTATGTTTCATATGCATGAATAAAAATCATAATTATTATACGTAAAAGGAAGCCACAGAATTCTTTTCTGAATTAATAAATTCAAATAAATGTGATTCAAAGTCTCAAAAAAATACCTCAAATAATTGTGTACCTAAAAAAGGGCATTTGAATAATATCAAGTTGTCTGAAATGTATCCAGCTCATCAAAATTCAAAATTTTTAATTGTTAAACGAGGCCTTATGACTAGATATCATAATCATGGTGTTTTAAATCAAAACTTAAAATCCTCTATTCATATAACGTCATAAAATTGTTTTTAGTACTTTATCGATAGTTTATATAACTTACGTCACAAAAAAACTAGATGCTTTTAACAGTATGAAAAAATACTAAGTCTATATATATTAATTTTATTGTATTGTATATACATTCAAAAATAGAATAACTTTTAAATTAAAACAATTTATTTTTCTGAAAGTATTTTATCTCAAAAACTTTAATATCCATCATATGAGAATTTATATGCTTACACTAAAGAAATTCCAAGTAAAAATCATCGTAAAAAATTTTAATTGATGTATTAAAATTATTTCAAGTCTCAAAAAAAATTAAAAATTCTTGATAATAAGGTTGAGCATTAGATATAATATTAAGATCTGTATAGCTGGTGTTAATTACATTTATTTGACTTCCAAAATCAATAACAAAAAAGTTTAAGGAATTTGAAAATTAAAAAAAAAAGAAAGGAAAAAGAAAATTAAAATCTTTTATATTAGAACTATACATGTCTAAAGCGAGGCAAACTATAAATATATCCATCATGAGTGGAGGCCCTCTATGAGCGGAGGAATCCAGTAGTTGTTTACAATAGTTAAATCGAAATTTCAAGACGAAATTCAGCTATAATTGATTATTATTTTCAATAATTTTGTTTTAAGCAATGAAAAGCTGCAGCAAATGGTGTGGTATAATTACAATACTTTTGTACTTATGGCAATTTACAAGCCCTCTGACAGTTAGTAATCTGTCTGCGATTTGAGCAGAGTGGAAGTTCTCGTGTTTTTTCAGTAACGCCAACTAGGGCCAAGAGTACGAGTTATCTACTCCATGTGTGTGTGTGTGTGTGTGTGTGTGTGTGTGTGTGTGTGTGTGTGTTTAAATAATGCAATGCAAATGTTTAATTTGTAATTAAGGACTCAGAATAATAGTCTAGGAAACAGAAAACATTAGAGATATTATTCTGAAATGATGCTTTATTATAAAATATCTATTTATTCATCAAACAAATCTTATCTTTACTTATGCTAAAAATCTTATCCTTCTGAATCATTACTGAAAAGCATTAACAATTTCAGAAACCAAAAATTGTTGAGAAATATTGTTAAAAATTACTACAGGACATTTCACATTCATAAGTTATTACAAAATTTGATATTATGATAAAATTCAAATCTATAAAACCCATTTGTGAAAATTATGCAATTTTTAAAAGAATTTTCAGTTACTTACTGGTAATTTTTGAGATTTTTTTCTGTACTTGAAATAAATAAAATAATTTTTTTCCTTTATTTCTAATGTGATGAAAACCTAATTTCTTTTAAAAATTCCTTTTGCTTTGGAATAGATTTTTAAAGTAAGCTTTTATTTTATAATGGAACTTTTAATAATTCATCAAAAACCCTTCCTACAATTTAAATGAAATATATATATTTTTTTCTAAGTATAAATTGTCAATGTTGTGAAGAAATATATTTTAAATAGTTTTTATTTATATGAAGCAAATCATAATATTGGGAAAATTTATTTTACCCCGAACAAGTTAAACCGAGTTTCTTTTTCAAGAAATTTTTCTTTAATTTATGTTTCCTCGTTTTGGTTTTTTTGATGGAAAATTTTAAAAATGTGTCTTAATTAGTACTGAAAAAAAATGAGAAAATTGACTTCTATTTCAAGACAAATATTATTTTAAAAGTTATCACTTCATACAAATACTAAATAAAAGGAAATATAGAACTATCTTGCAATATTAATAATGATAATGGAGGTATTAAATGATGCTCCCTTAACACATATTTTCCAAACGTGAGATATTTTTTTTCATGCATTAAGTAAAAGAGATAACAAGATCAAAAATTTCTATGGTAAATTGTAAAAAAAGTGAAAAAAAAAATCGGGAAGTTTTATTTAACATATTATCATTCTAATGCTCTTTTTTAAAGTTGAAAGTATTTTGTATCAATTTACTTTTTGATAAATAAAAAAAACACTTTAAATAAAAAATGCATTTAATATGATATTTGTTGCAATTTTATTAATTAAATTTGTGCTATTAATAAAAATTTAATCTTCAAAAATAAAATTGGATAGCGTGCTCATTGTTTTCATAGGATATTTCAATGGAAATTTTTAATGTAATAAATGCATTTAGCAATTAGACACCGTTTTTTTTTTTTTCGGAATATAAAGTTTTCAAATGTGAAAAAAGTTTATTCATTTATATGTGCTGATTCCTAATCATAGTTTCTGATTATTTCTTTATTTTCGATCTTGTTAGAAAGCAAGATTTTTCTGCGAGTTGCTGCTCTGATATGTAGAGCTTTTGTACTTTTTTCAGACAGCAACATCATTTATTTCGTTTCTTTTTTTCTCATTCGCTTTGAAAGCGTAAAATGATTACTATTTCTTGATAATAATAGTATTAATAAAAAAAAGAATCTGAAATCCAACTTTTCTTCATTAAAGTGTGTGTGTGTGTGTGTGTGTGTGTGTGTGTGTGTGTGTGTGTGGGTGTGTGTGTGTGTGTGTGTGTGTGTGTGTGTGTGTGTGTGTGTGTGTGTGTGTGTGTGTGTGTGTGTGTGTGTGTGTGTGTGTGTGTGTGTGTGTGTGTGTGTGTGTGTGTGTGTGTGTGTGTGTGTGTGTGTGTGTTTTGAAAAATGATATCTGAAAGCTATATTTTAAAATGTGGAAGTTTTATAATTTTCTGTTGAAATAAATTTATTTAAAAATATTTAAAAGAAATTAGACATTTTTCCATCTATAGTATACAAATAAAACCTATTTCAATAATGTTTTTTGATTATAAAAATTAAGATGAAGTTTTGATTATATTCTTCAGTGTATTCATTTTTAGAAAATACAAAACTAAATGGATAAACCGGGATAAAATAATATTTTTGTTTTAACAAAACTGCCTTTTTAATATTCTTACTATTTTGTGATTTTTTCTTCTGTCCACTATTTTTCATTATATTTATCTGTCTCTTCATTTCTCTTATAAAAAATAAGTTTCAAAATTCTGCAAGATTCAAATGCCTACTAACATTATTTATTTTTTATTTCTTCACTTAAACGTAACATCAAAAAAATCCGTATTTCTTTTAAATATATTTCTCCAATTTTGATAAATTTTAATTCTTCAAAAAAATGCTTTATTAGTGAAATAATTAAACTATTTTTATCGTATTGGGTTAGAATTAATTACAATAAATGCCTCAAAATGCATAGTGTAATAGTTAATAAAAATTGTTTCTTAAAAATGTTCTAAAGGCTTTTGGTTACCTCTTAACTCCGAAGAATGATAATTACAGAGAGATTAACAAGTACTCACATTTCTCACCACAAGATGGCGCTGTAAAATTCCTTAAGAAAATGGTTTCGCCGCAAAAGAACAAATGGTTCATCTTTCAGTTTCAACTATATATATATATATATATATATATATATATATATATATATATATATAATTTCTAATCAAATTTTTAAAATAAAGAATTACACAGAAGGCATGCATTGACTTTTGTAATCCTTATTTTGAATTTCAGAAACGTCTTTTAAAGAGATTAAAGTAATATTGAATATAAAAAAAAGATAAATAAATGAACAATATGCTATACAGTAAATGCTTTAAAAAAATCATTTGTTATGAACAAAAAATTATATATATAAGAAATAACATGCATAAATTATTATTACTAAAAATTATTACTTGTAAATAAATTACAAATTTATGTTTTAAATGGGGAAAATTTCACTGTGTGAAATTGTTAATTCTTTCTATATTCTTGAAAGGCAACATAATACATATACTAATAAAGTAAAGTTTATAAATATATTAATATAAATGTCAATTTTAATTTATTAGTAATACAGGCCTTAATATTTCTATGGATTTTTCTTGGTGAAAAATAAAAGGAAAATTATTTATCTATTTTAAAATTGGATTAATATCAGTTTAAAAAACCAACATTTATAAAATTTATTTTATTAGGATTATACATATGTTTGTATTATATACTTCTTTAATTACGTTAATATGTTAGAATTATTTGGCAGTTTTTCTGCATAGATACTTATTTTATTAACTTTAACTAGAATTTTAAAATGAAAACTTTTAAAGTAAAGTCTATGAGTTTAAACTCATAGACTTTTAAAGTAGACTTAAATCAATATATCATGCTTCAATCAATTGAAACAAATTGAAAAAGTTCTAAAGCAGTCAAAACATTATCGTATAACAATTAACAATTAACTTTAATACAATTAACTTCAAAATATGTTAAATTCATTCATAGTTCTTATGATAAATTTAATATTTCGGAAAAAAGGGAATTATTTTATTTCTTGCTTTAAAAAAACCAATACTTGAAAAAATTAAACATAGCGCAATCCATAAAAAAACCATTTTATGACTTCTTGTATACAAAGTATATAAAAGAGAATATATAATCGTCAAAATAGAGAATATTGTAATCGGGGAAAAAAGGAGGAAGATATTGTAATCATTGAAAAAAATCAATCTCAAGATTCTGGCAAATCTCTCCGCTTTCGAAAAGCAAATTTTTGGAATTATGTCTGTATGTCTATGAGGACAGTAACAGCAAATAAATCTGAGCTAAACATTTGAAATTTAGCGTATGAGCTTAACATCAAGTTCGTGGATTTCAATCATATTTTGACCGGATTTCATTGAGAGGGAGTCAGTCTTTTCACTTATCCGATTACAAATGAACACGATAACTGGAAAATGGCAAGAGCTAGATAAATAAAAGTTGGCATAAAAATTAAGCATCTAACATTATATTAAATTTGAAATCAAATCCGTCAAAGGTCTGACTGGCTCTTAGCATATTTTCATAAATTAGTAATTGCGATAACTGAAGAACGCAGAGACTGAATTAAAAGGAATTTTGTTTCTGATCTTGTGATTACTGTGATAAATACAAATTAGTTTTTTGGTATTTGCATAACAATCGCATAGCAGTGATTAATCTGCATTCTGATTAAGACTGAATGCTAATAGGCTATTTCACTACTGTTATTTATCAGTGGCAAGATTAATAATACACAAGTTTATTTATTAGACAAAACGAAAGGAAGTTATGAAGAGAATACTATTGCTGGTTAAAACTCCCATATGCATCCGAAATTTTTGTATTAGAATTTTATTTCATGCTAGCTGTTTTTGGCGATCAGATCGTTCATCATGATTAATGCTCCCTAAATTTGTAATTAAATATTTTATATAATTGAGATTCTTAAAGCTTCTTTGACAAAGTATTTTCAAACTTCAAAGTATGTTAGTTAGTGGGTGAGTGTTTTCCTCCACCTATTTTACTATGTATTAATATATGTAATTTTCTATCGCATGCATTAACTTTGAAGGTTAAATTGCAGTGGAAATGATTAAACAAGAAAAAAATATATATAAACCTTTGTTTTACTAAAATTAAAAGTCTCTTTTAAAAATATATTAGTAATTATGTAAAGAAACAAAAGGCTTAAAGTGAAAAAAACTTTAAAAAATTCACTTTTACATTTATCAAGCTTTACATTATTCAGCTTTACAGTTTACAAATTTGACGTGCGCCATGGTATATTTCTTTTTTTAATAATTTATGCAATATCTCAAGGAATTATTCAATGAAATTCATCACAAAATTTAATTTTTAGTTATACAGTTAAAAATATTAAATGATATAAATAATATTTATTTATTTTGTTTTGGCGATTTAAGGTATTCCTGAAAAAATTATGAAACAGAAGTTATACACGGCTCTTTTATTCTATTAAACTTATTTAGTAAAATATTCTTAACATTCTAATTTTTAAATAAAAAATGTCTTCAATCTTTTGTAACCAAATCTGCCTGAGTTATGAAATTACAAGTATCCCTTTTTTGGAAAATAAACAATTTCTTAATTTGGGCAACTCATTTCTCCGCATGCTGCTTCGAATATTCTCGTTGGAACAAAACATGCGTTTTCATAAAATATTGGTATTCTGATTTTCAATTTTCAAATCTTATTTTCTGCTGCAAAATTTTTTCTGTTAAAAATTTAAAATTGGTTATTCATCGGAATGTTTATTAACTCAAAATGCATGAAACAATATTATTTAATTCATTTAAACTATTTGTCTAAAAAATGAAAATTTGGGATGTGTGTGTGTGGGGGGGGGGGTGGGTGTGGCGTTAGCAAAGAAACTTTTTTTCAATAATTTGTTTAATTATTTAAATTTAAATTTCAAATTCAAATTTCATGAGAGCTAACAGAAATTAAAGAGATTCATAGTACAATCGAAGAAACGGAGTAAAGATTCGATAATAGAATGGATTTTATAAAATTTGAAGCATTAGAATATTTTGATGAAGAAGTTATTAAGGGACCAAGTTATGTAAAATATTTAATTGAAAATTTTAGCAAGAATTCTTCCCGAAGAATTAGTTGATTGTCAAAGGCGGTTAATAAATAAGAAAGATATTAATTCCGCCGGCTTCCTGGTATAGGGGTAGAGCGTCTTCCCCATGATCTGGACCTCCCGGTTCAGGCATGGTTATTCTGTGTTCTATTTGTAAGGGGTATGAATTTGCCTTCCTGTAAAAAGGGGCTGTGCAAGCGAATGTGTGATGCGTGAGTAGCTAAAGTCGTACTCTTGGCCCTTGTTGAGACAAGTTCAAAACAAGAGCCGCTCATTTCCGCTTAAAATCATGATGTATTAGCAAGCTTGTACATGTCAAATGCCATTAGAAACAACAGCAACAGATGTTAATTCTAGTATGAGGGAATCGATCGTTCAAGTGTAATCATGGGTAAATCATAACATAGCTAGATAAGAAATAGAATTCCATATCCTAAGTTTATATTATATAATAATTGTATATAACATATTTTTTTACATATTATATAGTTATATATTCAAAGATCAATTGCGTATGCCAAAAATAAAAAGTTGTATAGAAGTGCTATGTATTAAATATTTTAATAATATTTATAAATATCTCCTGAAAGTACTGAAAAGTATTTTTTCTATAAATATTGTTTCACTTGTGTTTTTTATTTTGTAAGTTTGATATTTTTCAGCTATCATTACAGACATATTCTAAATAATACATACATTTACCGCAATTTAAAAATTAAAAAAACATCAATTTAATTTTATCATTGCTTTTGATAAGTTTCTTTTGATTTTTTAAAAAGATTATTTAATTTCTTCGAAACATGCAAGCACATTTAACAAATACAAACACATTTAATATTCTCATCGCATCGAATATCATGATTCATGTAAATAAATGCAATATTAGAATGTGAATATGAAATATATACATTTTCAATATGAATGGAGAACACGTGCTAATCGAAGCTATAATAAAAAACGACAATATGCAATAAATTTTTAGCTAGGATATCCATGCCTTTATTTTAGAGTTTATCCTTTTTTTAAAGACTAGCTGAACAAAAAAAAATTGGAAATCGTTTCTTTATAGAATGTCGACATATATCAGCATTTAGAAATTAATCATTTTGAAGATTGCGAAGAATGAATTTGTTTATTACATCGCTATTGAATGCAAAATTATTAAATTGTTCATATTACAGACAATAAAACATTAAAGAACGTCTTCCTCCCTTCTATTAAAGGTTGTGAAATTTTCAAAAAATTAAATTTTTTAATGATTTAGACATAAATAGCAGTAAAATACTGCAAATGTACACAAATTATAATTTACTTGTTTAAATAATACTCACGCAAGGTTTTCATTATCAGAATAATGATTACATTTTACTTCTTTATAGATAATCATGTAGAAAAACGTGAATTTCTAAAATTATTTTTATTTAGATAATATTGCCTCTCAAAAAAAAAATCCTTTGACTTTTCGTTATTTTCAATCTTTATTTCAGCCCAACTTTCCAATATTACTAGTTTGGAATATATTCGAAATACATTTAAATCTTGAAATATTTAAAAGAAATAAACCCGACTTGCTCATAACGATAATGCGGATAATATTATGCTGTCTACAGAAATCGAAGCAATATCCGTTTCTTCTTCTAGTAGTAATTTTAATTCTAGCACTCGAAAATACTTCATGAAATTTAAAACGAATGCAACTAAACGTCTAAGTAATATATCAATATCAGGAAAAGATGCAAATCAAGCAAGGAATTCAAGATGGGTAATTAGTAGAATAATAATTGATTAATATTTATGTTTTTTCATCAACTTGTTTTTCATGCTTTTGACTGCGTAGTCATTCTCGCAATATTAAGGTGGGGAGAATAGTTTTTGATGTGTATCCTTGTAGCTGTATCAGCATATTCAGATAGAGGTCAGGCAATTTGCAGAAGAGTAAATGACACACGGAAGTAATGAGAGAAAATGAAGAAGATGAAGGACGTTTAATTTTTCTTGATCACATCATTTGTGTTCATCGCACGGATTACCATCAATTCTTGAATGTGTCTCAGATGATTATTTTTACAAGCTGTTCTAAGCTTCGAATGAGTATTTAGTTATATGTCATGAATGACAGTTTTATAAAGCGCGAATGCCTAATTCTGATAAAGTGGGGAAAAGTGTTGCACAATTGAACAAAATTATAAAATAATTTTTCTTATTATACAAATTTTTTACTCTACGCATTAATTCGCAACACTTATATAAGCCAGTATAGATTGTTGTTATCTTATGGATAAAACGTTTATAAAAACGAAGAACTTCATTACATATGATAAGAGGAATATAATTGTGGTTTAACAATCTAAAATTTTCAAAATACATGAATGCAGATTTTTTTAATGATTATTTGTATAAATTATATGGGCCGGGATGGCCTGGTTGGTAGAGTGTTGCATTCTTACTCCTTAGGTTACGAGTTCGGAACTCACAGGCCAAAAGATTCCCCGAGTGTATGGCGACTGGCGCTCGTTAAATCTGTTCGTGGTCGCAAAATTCTCCATATCGAGAGTAATATCGCTGGGGGTACTGTGTCAGAGGTGATCGTTTTCTGTTCCAGGCGTAAATTACGATCTGAGATGAATGAATTTGATTGAATGAAGTCCGTCCCCTAAAAAGGGTTGTGTTATGTGTGTAGATAAGTCGTACTCTGGGGCCTAAGTGGCACTATTTGTAAAACAAAGAGACGCATTTCTTAATCTTAAAATCTGCTGATCGTATCAGCGGAGGCTTGTTGACGGCAAGTGGCATTAGTCACAACACACAACATTTATATTCAAGATATTTATATTCAACATTTATATTCATTTATATACATTTATATTCAAGACATCGGGTTGATCATCTTCTGAATAATTGGAAATATTATAAAGAAATTAAATTCGGTATAATACCTCCACACCCAAAAAGAAAAAAAACATATAACATATGAATCGCATGATAATAATTCATGTGTATTATAGAATGCCTTGTTATTAATGTACAGTTAAAATACAATATCGAACAAAATGCTTTACATTTTATACGTTCTTTTACAGTAGTTGCCATTTAATTTGACCATTTTGCCACTCAAAGAAATTTGATAATATTAATCAATTAATAATAATAATGGAATATAGCAAATTCGACTATATTTATATTACATTAAGGAAATAGAAGGAGTAGACGCTATATAGAACTATTTATTTTGTTTCAAGAATAACAATTCAAAATAATTATCAATCTCAATATCCAATACATGGTTCTTGTTTATAAAATTTTACGATTTTTTGAAATTTTATAAGAAAAAAAGATAACACTTTTCAACATCTGCAGTGTTGCGTCGTTTCACTTTGGGCAAGCTTCCACATCTGCTCAGACACATCTGTTTTTAATTTTGTCATTGAAACTCATATCTGTTTCCCTCCCCCCTTTGATTTCCTAATTGAATCGCTAGTAACACTAGTTTATGGCTGTCCAAAAAATTCAAGCTCTAGTCCAGACAAAAAAAGTTGAAACCTATTTCCCGTAAAAAGGACTTCTGGTGTTTCTTTACAAGTCGATCAAGAAATTCTAAGAGCATTAACAATTATCACTGACTAAAACTGAAGGATCGGCCATTTCTCCAATTCAATCCAACACTGAACCATATAGAAGCTGGGTTAGCCTGTTTGGTAGGACGTTCGATTCGCATCCCTTGGGTTGAGTTCGAACCCCTACTGGCTGAAACATCTCCATGGCTAACGCATGTATAAATTTATCGTGGTCGCAAATTCCTATAAGTCGATATTAATACAACTGGAGGCGCTGGTTCAGAAACGATTGCACACTGATTCAGGCCTAAATTACAATCTGGGGGTGAATAAATGAGATACATGAATGAAGTCCACCCCGTGAAAAGGGTTGTGAGACGTGAGTAGATAAGGTGCATTCTTAGCCCAAGATGGCATTACTGAAAAGTAGGCTTGAAATCTTTGACTTTGTCAGTGGGCTTCAACAACAACATACTCTACAGTGAACACATTAAATGAATGTTTTTGCATCCAACTGGATACGATTCGAAACCAGAGGAATAAGATGACTTAACCCTTAATAACCTAGAGTTTCAATTTTGATACCAATCTTTTAAACCGAATATTCACATTACTATTAGTTTTTTTATAGGTTGGCTGTACGTATTTTATTGTTGTTCTTTCCAACGAAATTTTTAAAAAATCAAATGTCATTATTGTTTTATTTTCAAGCAAACACAGTAATATTAAAAATAAATCACTTTCGTGAATCAGGCTACTAAGAGTTAGTGAAACTCATAACATTAACCCTCTGCACTCCGAAAAACAATTAGACTCAAAATTATTCACCTAATCCAAAGATTTGTTTATTGCTATGGAAAATCATTATACATAATTCTTTTAAGTCGAATTTCTTTGAAAAATTAATCTACGTCTCTTAACCATCATGTAGGAGTTTTTAACGATTAAATTTGAAAAATAAATAAATAAAACGTCAAAATGATGCACAATCTTGAATGGTGCCTCAGAGGCGCCATCGGAGTGCAAAGGGTTAAGTATGCTCAGTGGAGTTTGCTGATCTCAGAACGCCCTGCTTCTCGGGCAGCGCTTTTTTCAGTTCCAGCGGGTAATTATTCAGGATATACTTCTTAAAGCATAAATTTGGATATCTATCTACTTATTGTATACGGTAAGTATCTTTAACTTATAGAAAATTTTCAACCAAATGAACTAAGTCTGGATAAGGATAGTTGACAATAAAAAGGAAAATTAAGTCTGCTCAAAAGATATGGCTGCCTTTGTGACCAAACAGGATAATCAAAACACCACCGTCTGTTCTGAATGATCCTGTTCCCAGATCATTCAGAACAGATAGCAGGTCCTAGCATCTTTCTAAGAGTTTTAGAATTCTTAAGCTGCAAAAACTTTGTGAATTTTGATGTTTGTGAACATAATATATGTTACCGTAAATATGATTAATCCAGTGATTATGCATAATAATTAGCGATTAAATGTATTCAAATTGGTGATTTCGAATAATCATTGGCACATATACATGATCACTATTTTATGTCATTTATCGTAACATATTCAAACATAGCCGGTTATAGTTTAATATTTTGTTTTAAAAAAAGCTGCAATTAGTTATTAAAAAGTTTTTGTGTAATTCTTATGTGCTAAAATTTGTAGCCTATTGTTGTACAGCAATATGGAAAGAGACTATATCTTAGTAGGAAAAACAAATAAATTCTGACCTGATTCATTTAATTTATGTTTTAGATTTGATTTGTAGTTATATAGTCACTGAATTTTTTAAGCTACTATTTTTCCCATGTCGCAATTTTTTAAAGTTAGCTTTAAAATAATATCTCACTTCTCAAAATCGTTGAAGTATTGATTACTATTATATCTAAAAAAATCTAATGTTTAATTAACTGAAAAAATATTAGCTAATCCGAAGCACTCATTTTAAAAAGAGCAAAAATAGCTTTTATATGATAATACATATTGCTGATAAAAACATTAAAATTCCAATTAAATTTAATTAATAAAGCATCTAATTGAAATTTTGAAAATCTTTTCTTGGTTGAATAACAAGAAATAACTAGATGCAAAATTTGGTAACCCTAGATATAACTGTCTGTTCTATAAAGCATTTTGAAAAATTCACAACTTACCGATAGTATAAAAGGCTAAGAATACAACCATTTTTAAATTTTAAAAAAAGTCATAAAACTAGATTCAAAAATTTTCATTAGGGTAAAATTTATATAAAGTTAAAATGTGGGCTCAAGTATCATATGCATGATATGCCAAAGGATCAATGGATGTATTACAAAATAACCTTCATGCATCTTCAAAAGAAGAATGAAACAGGTAATTTAATAACAAGAATTACTTTGATTTGTTAACCCTTTAACCGATTTGCAGGTACGCCGTACGTGCATCGATTTATCGAATTTTCATAGTTGTAAACAAAAAATAAATCATTCATGGCAATTATAATTCAATAGTAAAATGACTTCGAATACATAGATGAGCTAAATATTTCATGGATTTAAATTGAGAAAATATTCCCCAAATAGAAGGTGTCATCTTACAAGATAGTAACGAAAATAAACCAGCTGAGGGGTTAAAACACAATAAATCACGCTATGACTCTATGTCTAGACAGATATGAACTACTTTAAGTTAAAACGAATAATTAAAATCATTTAATTTAACTGCATAACAAAGTAAATGTTTTATTTCAGTTTATTTAAATTTTGTGTAATAATTAAAAATTAAATTTAGTCCAATATTTTCTATCATACGCATGTTGGAATAGTTTAATAAATTGAAAGTCGCTGACTATTTCTCCAATAATGTATAGTATTAGAAATATTATAACAAAGAATAGCACTTTTCTACTGGTTTTCAATCCATTTACATCAGCATCTTCGCTATTTCTGTAAAAAATATTAATTAACACATTTATTATTACTATTATTCTATATTAACTCATTTCTCATAATTCGTAGAAAATTACTAAGTTATGGAAAATATCTTTCTTTGAAATATTCATGATTTCGGTTTCACTAAAATAAAATACAAAAAAAAATTATTAAAAGATTAAAATGAAATCTGCTATGCATATGTCAGTCTATCATGTCAGAGCATCATTACATGAACGGCCAAGCACCACGTGCTCGTGCATGTTAAATTGTATTTTTATTCATTTTAATGGTTTCATCGAATAAGTCATTTTAGTATTGCAAACGATTAAAAAAAACTTTGTCTCGCATGTATTGTTTAAAAAATGTCATATTTTTTGTTTTATTTCATTTCATATAATCACGTGCTCAAAATGACATTTTTCTAGGTTTTATTTCCTGTAGTCATTCACTTATTTTTTTAAATCCGAGCTTTTCTCATTGCAATAGCAACGCGTTATTAAAAGGTGATTTTTTGAAACGATCGTGCAGATAATAAAATTTTTATTTTTCGCCTACGGATATTTGTTGACGCCAAAAACCTCAGCCCTAAAACAACATCATCTTCTGACATGATAAAAATATTTATTCGTTAAATTTTGCTCTATATCTCTAAGATTATAGAAACACTGATCAAATTCTCTGAACATTAAGATATACATTCCGATGTTAATGACTTCTGTTCGTATTAATTCACTTGATTAAATTTAATTCGGCGAATCCAATAATCTTCAATAATGGAGCAAGTTCTGCAACTTTCGAGTGTTTTCTAATTCCATTACAGATTACTAATGATAAACCCTGAAGTCTTTGCGTGTGCTTTTTTAACTTTGTAACAACCGAAGGCATTGATGGATCCTAAAATCCATTAATTAAAGATTTAAAGCCATGAAAGGGAAAAAGCAGATTACTCCTAACGCAATTACATCCCCGTGCAGGAAGCTCTCGGGTGTTGAGAGGCCCGTAAATGACTTGAAGAATGCTAATACCATAATGATTATGAATTATGCTACAGACTGGCTCTCGCAAAATGGCTCTCGATCCGAACTAAACCAATTACACGCCGAGATTAAAAGAGAAATAAACGCACGCTCCTCCCTTTTCTTTCGGAGATCAAGAGATCACTAGCCCAAGAAAGAAGACACTATTGGAAGCGCAATCTAATCATTTCTTTTAGTATTTTCTTTTGCTCCTACGATAGTGGAGATAGTCCGAAAAATCACTTTAATTCGCTCTTTCGACAAGCGCAGAGATCAGAGCCAGCGACTTGAGTGACGTACACAACATAAAGGGGCCGTCGTCAAATTGAAATTGATCCTTTTCAGGAATTTCATAGCCATCGATATTTCAGAAAAATACAAGGATATTGTTCGGTTTCAACTCTTACGGTTTTAGTCGAATACCAGCAACTGCCTTACTCTTGCCATCGCTTGTGTCTATAAGCATATAAGGAACAAAAAACGAAACAAATCGTGTATAATTGCTGTTGTGTCAAATGGCACTTGTCATGGACAAGCCCGCCGCTGACCCAGCAGCAGCTTAAGCCGAATGAAGCGTCTCTTGTATTTGAGTAGCGCCAACTAGGGCCAAGAGTACGACTTTGCTACACACTCACCACATTCACTTGCACAACCCCTTTTTACAGGGGGCACATTCACACATCTCACAGATAGCACACAGAAGAACAACCATGCCCTAACGGGACTCGAACCCGGGACTTCCAGAACACGAGGAAGACGCTCTATCACTGTGTCAGCAAGCCGGCGTGTGTAATTGTAAAATGTATAACATATAATCGTAAAAACATGGCATTGCTAAATATATATATTTAAATTAAATTTGAAATATTGAATAAAAACAAAATAAAATAGAAAAGCAATAAAATTATTGTCAATATAAAGTTTTTTTTATCTTAAAATATTATAATAAAAAAAATTTGTATACTGATTTGTTTGCAAGTTATAGTGGAAAAAACTAAAATTTTAAGTCATTTCACTACTTTTTTCAGTCGTAGAAATTTTTAATAGCCCAGTTAATTCTTCTAGTTACTAGAGAGATCGAATTTTCTAGCCCATTTATCAAATTATCTCCAAAGTTTCCACTAAACCATCCTCTTGGAACGGGCTTGACTCTATCTTTACCCTTATAGTGACCCTTTAATGCTGAGCACAAATATAGAGACGACGAATTTCATAAATTAAAATGTATAATATTTTTAGAAAGTTACTAAAAAACATATCAACTTAAAATAAATAATTAAAACATTGATTCAATTAAAAATATGTTAAACAAAATTGACCAGTTTAATAATGATGGATTCATGAGGTGGACTACTTAGATCCACAAAATGCTTAAATCCACCCTGATTGAAACCCTATGAATTTCACATGCTTTATGAAATCTTTGGTTTTACATCCTCTAGTTCAGTGACCAAATGGGTGAATAAGATCTACATAACAAAATAAGCTGGTTGGTCTTAGGTTAATGACATTTTTTTTGTTTATCCTTCTTTCTTTTTATTAATTTCTTTTGTTTATGCGTTGAGATATTTAAAGATGAATTACTGAGGTCAACTCATATTAATCCACGGAACTTTAAAATTCACTTCTTTTACATTGGATATCAAATTATGCCTTTTTTTTTCTTCCCGTAACTGTATTTATTTCTTTAAAAATATATTTTTAAAAATTGTACCTAGAACTATAATTTTGGGATATGAAAGATTTTGTGTTGCATTACTTGGATTTTAATGTTCTAATAGAATGTATCTGCGAAAAAACATTGAAAAAAAGCACAAATTCATGTTTTTAACTATTTAATCTTCAGGTAGTTACCTATACAATGATCCAAGAGGATCCTGTTTATGATACAGGAAACCTTGTGAGGCACACATGTTTCAAAATCCTTAGCATTATTTTTGTCATCTTTATCAGAAATTATTTTGTTAACAATTATTATGGCAAGTTTTTATAATTTTGGTTGTACATAACCCAATTGTTTCAAACAATTTTTGCATTCCAACCATTAAGGTGCAAATTAATGAGTATTTATTGAATTTCTCAAGATTATAAAATTTTTACGCATGAATTGTAGTTTCATTTTTAAAATAGCTAATGATGCTCTTCTCAAAACATCTACGACTATTTGAAATTATTGCCGAAAAATGAAACTTATCTTCATTTGTAATTTTTAATAATGCATTGAAATTTTATAGAAAGCTCACTAAAATGCACTATTCTATAATTTAAGATTTGATTTTCCCTAATTTGTTTCTTCTTGAACCAAAGATTCAAAGAGTTACATAGAGAGCCCAAATTTTGCATATTCATGCATTTATTATATTATTATGAATTATATTATTTTCGGTAAAATAAGTGACCATTTTCTATTAAAACTGCAAAATCAAAAATGTTCTATTGTTTAATATTACCTAAGGTAAGACGTAATTTCAAAATGAAGGCAGGTTAAAACATTGAATGAGGAAATTTTAAAAGATTAATTTCAAGACTTTTACAAATTGTTCCTTCCATTTATTTTTCTTTTCATGCATTATCAGCATTTCAAAAGACTCAAATTTAAATTCAGCGCATTATTAATAATTAGTTAAAGGAAATTTTTTAAAAAAATCTTTCAAAAAATTATCTTAAAACACAAATGAATTTTTTTTTCTTCGACAGTGTTTTAGAATTATCAAAAAAAATTATCATAACGTAACATTATTAAATAATATCTTATAAAATTAGATATTGTTATATTTTTAATATATAATATTAGAGCTTAATGTTAAAGTCAAAAGTTTGATTGAAACAAGTTTACCGGTAACATTGTAACAAAAATGTAACATTTAGAAAATAGCGTATATTCTTTAAGAGATTTAAAATATACTGTCATTTTAATAATAATAAAGTTTTAAATGAATCTAATTCCTATATAAACTTCATTCCTATAAAAACTATCCGGTAGGAATTTTAAATGATTTCTTTTGATCTATGAGAAATGATCATACAAGCTACAACGATTATTTTCATTTCATTTTCAGATATTATTATTTAACTTCTTGATATATTTTTTAAAAATATAACTCGAATAATGTGTTTGAACTTTTGAGTTCGTAAGCTAAAATATGGTCATTTGTTGTCTTCATAACCTAAAAAAATTGTGTGAGAATAGTTAAACGTTTGCACTCTTGTTGAAGAATTTTAGAAATAGCTATTTAAAAGCAATATTTGCAAATAAATCAAACATCTTTTGAGATGAAGCAAATTATTAATAATAATGTATATTACTCATATTATATCATAATTCAATGATAGATATTTGGATATACTTATATTTTGATAATATTTTCTCTTAATATATTTTGTATTTTGTTCCAGTGTTTTTGGATTATTTTATTTTAAAATAATGTATATAGAATCCAGTTTTATTTCTGATGTCATTTGATTTGTCTGTTTGTGAATGGCAACGGTGTTGTGAAAAGAATTCTTTTTCTATGGCCTCACCTTTCTGTAGGCATTTTTTTCTATATTTTTATTTATGTGCCAACTTCAGCTTAAATGTGAAAATAAATTGTTGTGTGGGCAATAATTCTCGTCATTAGTTCAAAGCAACTAAGAGGTAATTACACAACATGAAGAAATCAAAAAATAGAAATGAAAGCAATAGAAAAATAATTATTATTTTATTTTTTAATATTTAATTTTAATTTGTTTTCAAAAATCACTGACACGCAAGACATAAAGCATTGTTTATGTTTTGTTAAAAATTATTAAATAAAGACATTGGGTTAAAATTCCATATCTAGCTAACATATACGCTCACTGTGTATGAAAAGCTAAAATCTTATATGAAACCGACTGTTTTTGAGTTTATATGTTTTTACTAAATTTAGATTTATAGCAATATCTTAATAATTTCATTTAAAGAAGGATCTTGCCCTTTTCTCTATATCCATAATTCTTCATTTTAAAAGCCATTTAATAAACTTTGAATAATTCAGACGTTTTAGTTTGACTTTTTCTTTAATTAGAACGCTTTCTTTGGTCTGATGGATTTAATATGTTCATAATTTTAAAATATCGATCATAATTTAAATTTATTTCGCTTAACTGAATAATAAACCTCAAAACTGGACAATTGCTTTTATTTTGTATTTACTTTTGTTACATAATTCGCACTTTAAGGTTCTCTTCTTTATGTTTTTCTTGATAAAATAATTTAGATTATAATTAATTATATCTTTATGATTCTTTAAAGTTTATTTGCATCATCTTTCCAATCAAATTTTTTTTAAATTAACAGATTAAATACAAATTATATTGTTTGCTTTATTGTTTAGATTTACATTTCTAAAGAATATTTTAATCACCCAAAGTAGTTTTTAACTTAATATTTGGTGAAATATTTTCATTTTATTATTTATTCATTATTTATAAATAAGTTCAATTTTAAGTAAGTAATAAAAAAATATATAAAAGAAAATTAAATTTACGAACGCAAATTTCAAGTTATCATGTGAGAACATTATTATTTTTAAGCCATTATTTGTCTTAATTAATTTGTCCTTATGTATTGGGAACCAGTTTGAGAAAAGCAATACTGGTAAAAGTAGGTCAATCTTGTAAAAACGCATCTACTTTCGAAGAAGCGTACATAATAATAATGCAATGCTGGTAAAAGCAAGTGAAACAATATATACAATTAAAAGATGTTGAGGAATAGTGCCATTTATGCTTTATGCATTGCCTACGTGATTTCGAGCTTCAATTATTCGTTGCCTTCAATTATTCAATACCCCCAATACCCCTAACGAAAAAAACATCATGTTCTTACATGATAAAAAGAAATCTTCACTGCTTATTCACTATATTTAAAAATTTATATTTTCCTTTGCTATCTCATTGTTAGACCCAAATCTTCACCACTTTAAAATTTTCGATGAAATATATTTTTATATTTTTTCAATCGACTTTGATCCCATTGTATTGTATTCGTCGTCAAAAGTTAGGAATTGTCCTTTTTCGGTTTCCAAAGGACGTGAAAGATTCTGATATGCTCCGAAATGAGCGAATAGCCCCTGACGGTATAACAAAGAAAAGCATAAATGCAGGTAGATTTAATATCGTGATGCACGACGGCGGTCTGATGTTCTGGCAAACTCTATTAAATTACGTTCGCTCATCCTCCGATCAAAAAGGAACTCTAACTAGAAGGTAGAGAGAAAAAAAACGAAGCGTATGACGGGGTGGAAGAGTACATAGCCCATCAGACATCCGAAGGCTCAAGGAAGGCCCGTGAAACCACCGTCGTTTCTGGGCAGATCGAATTATCCTTAAGAGATTGTACAATCACATCTCCTTTCACCCGACGATGAAAAAGCCGGTGTTTTTGATGTGCCAGAGAGAACGGTATGTCGAGGGGGAGATGCAAGGGGTGGAGTAGAAATGTGGAAGCGTTTTGCAGCGAGTGTAAAAATTTTCGCCCGATTTTGAGATTATTCAGGATGTTCGGAACTACACGAGATAAATGGAATGAGTGTGTGTGTGTGTGTGTGTGTGTGTGTGTGTGTGTGTGTGTGTGTG
>JAOUZG010020001.1:1503842-1524871 GCA_026289955.1 Argiope argentata
TGTGTGTGTGTGTGTGTGTGTGTGTGTGTGTGTGTGTGTGTGTGTGTTTATTACGAAAAAATAAGCATAAATGTTTTACTTTATTTACTAAATTAATAGTAAATCATCGGTTTTAATATTTTTCAAGAACATCAGAATAATTCTTGCAATAAATATATATTTTGAGGTTTCTAAAATTTGTATTACCAAGGCAAACATATATTGTTTGAATTCCTCTTTGAATAAAGAACTAATTTTTAAAAAGTGGTCAATAGAGGTGGGTAGGAGAAAAAATATTCGAATTAATATTTCAATAAAGATCTAATTTTCAAGAAATAGTCATTAGGGGTGAGTGGAAGAGAAATTATTCGAATTCCTCTTTGAATAAAGATCCAATTTTTAAAAAGTCAATAGGTTCGGATAGGAGAGAAATTATTCGGATTACTCTTTAAATAAAGAACTAATTTTTTAAAAGTAGTCAATAGGGGTGGTTAGGAGAAAAATGGAATGATTTTTTTTACAAAGGGTGTATTTTTACAAAGGAGAGAATAAAATATTTATTACAAAGGGTGGAAGTAAATTTCTTACTCCATGTTCTAATTAAATGATATATATATATATATATATATATATACAAGAATTTTGTGGCAGTAAATATAGAAGCAATATATTTTAGGTTTTCTTAAATTGGTAGAAGACGAAAATAAATTATTCGTGCTCCTTTTTAAACAAAGAAAGAATTTCTGAGAATCATATATTAATTGACACAGAGATTAAATGTTTTGGAGGGCCTGAAATTGTATCGAGAATAAATATAAAGGATTCATATTTATTTCTGAATAAAAGGTGAAATGAAAATATAATTATAGCTCTATGTTAATATTTCTAGTTTTGATATTTTTTAAGATACAAAGCAATCGATACTGAGTTGAAGTATTTTGGGATTCTTTAAACTAATATTACCAAGATGAATATATAATTTTCTAATCGATTTCCGATCAAATTATTATTTAAGAGATACATGCCAATAGGTATAGAACTTTGGAATACATAATGAGTAAACAATATTTTTTAAATAATTGGTGAAGGGGAAAATACTAATTTTATTCTTTTTCAAGAAGTGGGAAAGGAATGCGCTGACATGGAATGTATTTGTTGTGTTGTTATATACATTAAGATAATTACTAAATAAATTACATATGGTTTTTTTTTCTTAGTAAAGTAAGAATTTGCATATTGTTATAAAATAAAGTATATTTATTTTCTGGACTTTAAGGAAGAGAAAATCAACTTTCTCCCAGCTAATAATGTTGTATTCCCCCACCCCCTTTATCAATGAAGTAAGGACCATAATTTCAAAAATGGTAAGAAAAAAATGATTTGACATATTTGGTAATTATATCCCAAAATTTAGAATTATCTTGCTGTAGAATTGGGACACGTAGGACTATTTATTAAGAGACGATATAATTGTCTTTTCAAATTTCCGTTTCATTAGCTTTGGAAACAGTTAAAAGGGGCGTTTCTTATTGTATAAATTAGTCTCTGTGTGTGTGCAAAAACCTTTTAAATTTATTAGAATACATTTCTGAAACTGAAATTCTGCTATGCATTATTTTCTCTCTGTGATCTTTTAATCTTTAATGTTCCTCGCTTTCAAGCAGGAAGTGATTTATTAACCTATCATATTTATGCTTAAATAATTCTCCTTAGTTAACTAAAGCTGTTGGCGAAGAAAGAAGGTTCTGGTTTCCGCCAAAGGTTGTAGTAAGGGGTTGGGTTTGAATTACTTCTGTTTCGATAATGGAACGTACCATCTTCCGGGGGAGTTGGGTCATATCTTTGGAGGATATGGCCTCTTATTTATCCTTCCATTTTCAAAAATAATTGGAATAAGAGGTATGCAGAATATGTGTGTGGGAAGGGGGATGTGTCTTTGGAAGTCCTTAAGTTCATGAGGTTTCATCTTCTGTTATCCTAGAGTAAATATATGTACTTGAAGATATATAGAGAGGCGGGAGGGTGGTGGTAATGATCTTTATCAAATACTTTAGTTGTTACATGTTGTACCTACAATCGTTTAATCAAAACCGGATGCATTGCCCGGACTTGAATAGCAAGTGAAATTAAATAGTTAAGTAATATCAAGTTATAAGTGATTGTTAATTAATTAAGAGATGTCATTGTTATTCAAAATTAAAATGAGTTTTTCAGTTATCTAGTTGAATCTAAAAATTGTGTTCAGAAAATGTTTCTATAGAGGAAAAAAAAGTGGCACTCCATGCTTGCGTTTGTGGCCATAGATACCTGTAATTTTGATAAGATATGGAGGTTTATTCTTTACAACAAAGAATACAATAAAATGTAAACAATTAATGAATCCCATTTACACTGCCGCTTCACAAAAAGCCACATCTCAAAAACAAATTTCAGCCCTATCAACTCGACACCCCTTTTCAAATCAGAGTTCTAAGAATTAATCTTGCAAAGCACAGCAACAGCAACAAAAAATGAAAGAAAGCACGATCATAAATCACTTTGGGACGGAAAGAGTAATGCAACAAACATTATTAAATCCGCGAGCGAACATCGGAGAGCATTGCCTCACGTAATGACACGAGAATTAAGAACGGATACGGCGTGTTAAGTTGATATTCGCACCTGCCGAAGTGTGAACGCCCTGCCCGCGCCCCACGTCTTCGCAGCTCAAAGTGATACTAAACGAAACGAATCGCATCGGCAGGGGGCTAATCATCTGCCGAGTGAAAAATAAATCAACAACCGACTCGCTCACCACTCCCCGTACCATCGGGCAGATTGCAATCGGCCTCTGGTATTTATGGAATAGTGGGTACACCTACTGCATGTAACTGATCCAACAGGTATTTATGTGTTGCAGAATGCAATTAATTGTGTTAAATTAACACAGTCATCGTGATACAAATGGGGTTATCATCGTTTAATGACATAAGCTGATGTTATTTGAAGTAGTATTAATCTATGTGACGCAGAATGTAACGAATTGTGTATAATTAACACATGCATCGCCATACAAATGTGATTATCATCGTTCAATAGCATAAGCTGGTGTTATTTGAAGTAGTATTAATTTATGTGAAGCAGAATGTAACGAATTGCGTTTAATTAAGATAATCACCCTGATACCAATGTGGTTGTTATCGTTTAACGATATAAGTTGGCGTGACTTGAAGTAGTAGAAATTTCTGTGCAGGAGAATGTTACGAATTGTGTTTCATTAACACATTCATCGCGATACAAAGAGGGATCGATTAAGGCAAGGGCATATGGGGCAGTTGCCCCGGACCCCCACATAAGTCGGAGCGGGGTCCAAATGGAATATAAATATTATTTTACGCTTCCTTCTTTAATGAATCTTCTTCATTACTAAAGTAATGAAGCGGAGGGAGGCCCCAAATTAACCCGCAACTAGGTTATGGGGATACAAATGTGGTTATTATAGTTTAAAAACATAAGCTGGTGTCACTTGAAGTAGTAGGAATTTATATGTAGCAGAATATAACGAATTGTGTTTAGTTAAGATAATCATCGCGTTACAAATGTGTTTATTATCGTTTAACAACATAAGCTGGTGTTATTTGAAGTGGTAGGAATTTATGTGAGCAGAATGTAACATATTGAGCTTAATTAAGACAATCATCGCGATACAAATGTGGTTATCATCGTTTAACGACATAAGCCGGTGTTATCTGAAGTAGTGTTAATTTATGTGAAGCAGAATGCTACAAATTGTGTTTAATTAAAATAATCATCGTGATACTAATGTGGTTGTTATCGTTTAACGGCATAAGCTGACGTGACTTGAAGTAGTAGGAATCTATGTGTAACATAATGTAACGAATTGTGTTTAATTAACACATTCATCCCGATACAAATGTGGTTATCATCGTTTCACGACAAGCTGGTGTGACTTGAAATAATATTAATTTATGTGTGGAAAAATGTAAGGAATTGCAATTCGATTCAAGGCATATGTGGATGACTCGAAATAGCAAAATGTTATGTGTAGTTTCGTTAATTAAAGTTTGTATATCTGGTGAAGATGAAATTCATCGCTCAGCAACATCATCTAGCGACACAAAAAATATGTTATCTTAAGTAGTTAAGATTAATTAATGGATTCCAGAGATCAAAGATTGTTATGAAGAGCAAAGTTGTGCAATTAAAGCTTTCATTATCTTAATTAAAAATGAATTGAAATAATTGTTGTCATATATGAGAGCGATTTACTTTTTAAAACGGAATGTTAAATATAATCCTGACTCTAATCTACCATGCCCCTAATACGAAGAATGCGTTGATAAAATCGTAGATTTATATTTGCTGATAATAGTAAAAGTCCTGAATAATAGTAAAATTTCATTGTTTATGAAATAATACGACACAAGTAATAAGATTCAACCTTGTGAAGGGTAAAAGGTTCAATAAGTTAACTATCATAAAAAAATATTTTCGATTGATTTAGAAAAAACTATTCATATCCACATTGGTCAAATTATAAAATTGGAGCGATAGAACTGAAAGATTCTAAATTCCCAATCTAAGGAATCTGATTCCTCGTAACTACCATTTAAGCAGGGTTTTTGCTCATTAAATAATTCAGAGTCAAATATTTTCAATTTGATGTGGCAAAAATGTAGTAAAAGATGATGGCAAATTTCTATACAATTTACGTCCTTTGACCAATGTTCAAAATTATGAGATCTATCATAAACAGGATATAAACTTAACTAACGTAATGAATTATTTTATTTAATATATATTGAATGAAAATCTATAAATACATTTATGCGAACCACCATTTATCGATTTGCATTTGTTACTATACGAGTTCATTTATCTTTATATTCTTTGCAAGCAATTAAAAAAACCTATTATATTTAAGCATATTAAATATAAGCTCTCGAAAGAAGCATTTTTATAATTTCGAGAAAAGAAATTCATAACTTTTTCTTTAAAAAATTGTAATTTATATTAAAAAATATAATTGTGATTCCTATTAAAAGAAAATACTTTTATTTTTCCATATAAAAATTAATGACATATTAATTGAAACCATAGTTAAAATGAAGGTTTTCTAAATAAAAAATAACATAAAAATAAATGTTCTGTCAATATTATAATTTCATGCTTTATAATTTTATTTTTAAAAATGAAAAATAATGATATCGATAATTTTTGGGATGTCAATAATTCACTAACATTTATCATCATTTAAATATTTCACTAATTTTTTCTTGGATACAAAAGACAGAGTCATAATTATCGTAAAATCATTTCAAACAGGATATATATATATATATATATATATATATATATATATATATATATATTGACATCTTTCAAAATTATAAAACTGATTATCCTCAAAAGAAACCTTAAAGAATCGATTAAAAAATGGATTTCATTTACCATCAAAAAATATTTGTTTTTCTTCAGTAAATCCGACAGCGCACAAAATATATCGTCTGATACTTTTGAACCATCTGCCTATGCATTCCATAATTTAACACCTGCTTTCTACTTTTTCTTTTCGATTATTAGCATTTTCAATGTTTGCGGATATTATTTTATTTATTCCAGCTGCTCTTTTAAATACACGTTATAAATACAACTTTTTGAGTTATTAAAAATTATTTACCTTTATTAAAATCTTAATAAATAAATCAGATAAAATTTAAAACTTTTTAGGAATTTCAAGTTTTTAATTATTAAAATATTTATTCTAAAATATTTTTATAGTTAAAATTATATTTATAATTGTTTTAAAACTTAAAACTTAAATTATATTTATAATTCAAGAACATTATGCATGAACATGATTATTTTTCTTTTAAAAAATAGATTATAACTTATGTATAAAGAGAAAATAAATTTATTTTTTCCGTATTAAAATAAGTATCATATTAATTCAACCTTAAATTGCTATCATAATTTAAGTAATTCTGAATATTTTTATTAGATGTATTTATAATTAAAATTATATTTCTTCTAAAAATTAAATTATAATAAGAGAATACACATATTAAGAGAATAAACACTTATTTTTGCACAAAAAAATAAAAAATTATGATATTAATTAAAATTGTTTGAAAATTTCTAAATTACCTTGAAATAACTTAGGAGGAAAAAAAAGAAAAACTAAAATATACTAGTCTAGGATCGACTCGGGGTCTAATGCATCCTTCAACAGTATCATAGCCACTACACTATTCACACCCCGGCAATGGTAGCACATTATTAGTATATAAGTTATGCAGAAATTTTGAGGGTCATTTTTTCGAAATTAACTGTTTTTTGCGCTTTAATATTTTTGAAAGTGAGCGCTCTAAATGTATTCTATCTCTATACGAAATCTCACCTGAACTGAATTTTCAACCTCGTGCTCTACCCTTTTATATATTTGTCCAATGAGAAAATCTACATCATGGAGAACAATAATTTTCAGTCATTGAACACTTGCTTGATTAACCATTTTAGTCTGATGAAGCACTATCGCGCTTCACTTGCCGTGTACCAAGTATTCTTCCGCAATCAAACGGTTAATAATCTACCAAATAAATGTTGAGAACACTTTTCTTGTTGAATTACTCACTGTTTTTTCCCCTTACACAAAATATTAAGATCTTTTTCCCAAATATAAAAAAACACTATTGTACAAAATGAACAAGAAATTCTTACTATACAATTGGTAAGAAAAAAGCATCCAAAAGGATCATTTTAAGTTCTGGGTAATGCGCCGTTTTTATTAACCTTCTAGGTTTGCTTTTAGTTTAGTTATATTAACTTCCCATTGTATAGCAAAATTAGGGTTATTTTGGTAATTGTAATTTTGAATCACTGTCAGATGAAAAGGGAGACACCTGAGCTGACGTTTTCCTCTCACATCACAGCACACCTACCTTAAGAACATTTGCCACTAACTGTTTTAACGCGCAATAGAGCCCCTTACACATGGTTCTTAGATGGATTCGTTTCTCGCATCTAAAATCCTACGATTCTCGAACAGAGACTTTACCATTAGACCCCCGTGAACAATGTAGGCAATACATAAGTTTTATGTATTGCCTACATGCTTATGTATTGCTAATATTTCTTTACGAGAAAGTATAAGGAAATTAAGGTAAAAAACCACTCTCTAAGGTTAAAATTTGTAGTTTTATCGTGCTTACTTATACTCGGACACACCTCGGATTTCCTCTTACAAACAGAAAAACGGTTAAATTTTATAGAAATCAATAAGTCTTGGAAATAGGATGTTATAGAAACCAATAAGTGTAGAATCAATAAGTTCTGTAAACTCCAATCAATCTGTAAAATGTTCTGTAAAATCTCAATCTTTTAACTCATAGAATTTTTAAAAATCGCATTCACACACAGAGAGAGAGGCAGAAGGACAAGCAAATAAAATTCCAAAAATGAGTTTTTCGGTCTCAGGGAGACTTCAAACATGGATGTTTGTCTAAGTGTTGCATTTCAATTTTTCAGAGATTACAATATTTTTCTTCTCTTTTTTTTAAATTTAGCATACGAAATAGTGGAAAAAACGAAACAAACAAACACATTAACATTTTTTTTAAAAAAAAAATTGTGCATCATTATTTTAGAGGGCATTTAAAAATTTCAAGATACAATTAGGAATTTGGATAGATTAATTTTATCGTTTCGCAAGTGCTGATACACAAAATAATAATGATTAGTGATATAATCTTGTAATTTATTTTACAATATTATTCAGGGCATGAATTTTTTTTTATCCTGCATGTCTTCGAAGAGCTTTATCATCATATCGCTGAATTATTAGGAACTTCTAAACTGATTAAGAACTTTTAAATCTTAAGGATTTAAATTAAATCTTATCCAACTACGCTGCCAAATCCATCTTTTTTGCCGGCTTATTATAAGCTCTGCAATATCTATTGTTGCGGGGATTTCAAAGATTGAAAATAGCATGCTGCTTTGCCCACAATATAAATGAAAAAATAGGCGCGACATCATCACATTTACTGCGGAGAGTCAAATTTATCTTTCTGATAGGTTTCGCAACTCGCTTCTTACCGTGGCCCCCCTCTGTTCTTGCAGTGTGTTTGCATCCCCTTTTAACCACCTACAGAGTTCCAGGCCGGATCGCTCAAGAATCTTTGTTATTAATAGACTTTCTCGAATCGATGAAATACTTGCACTCCCTCGGTGGAGATTAGTTTTGTCTGTGGCGAAGCATTCTAATTAAAGATGGAAGTCCATGGAAGTGTTTTATAGAAATTCTCTATGTTGTGCCTTTAAAATTCGGTGGCTTGAAAAAGTGTTGAAGCTTTCATTGGCAATAAAAAAAACTGTACTAGCTTGTAATTGTTTGTCAGAAAATTAGTAAAAAAAATAGAAAGAAAACAAAAAAGTGAATATATATATATATATATATATATATATAAATAAATATGAAAATAAAAATATAAATATATATATATATATATATATATATATTACTAACAAAGAAAGTTAAATGATCAATTAAAAGTTATTTTCTACAGTTTTAAGTTTCTTGTGAACAAAGTGCTCAAAGAGAAGGTATTGGTACCGTCAAAAAAATTCGACCCCAAAATTTTGATGAATCTTCATGATTTATCAAAAGAGATTGATTCCATGCGCGATGAATGTTGATGATTTCAATAGAAACGAATGCGTTGTAGAAAATATTCCAGGAAACATCAAATGAGTTAATCCTAATTAGTTATTAAAAACTTAGCTAAACTATTCAAGTGCACATGATGAATGAGAATTGTTAAGAAACAGTTGCCAATAACCAAAAATTAATGAATTTTTTAACATTTATTTTTAAAATAAATTATATATAGCCTTGCAATAAATATTTTTTTCCTTTTCTTCGTTGTGATAAAAATATATTGTTTGACAACGGTTCTAAGACCATCCGTGCTTTTGTGCATGCGTTGGGATGGATTTAATTCGTTAAATTAGGAGTGAGAGGAAAGATGAAAGGAAAGGATTTTTACATTTAACAATAAAAAAAACTCGGATCACTCGCAGACTGAATTAACATAATACGATATGAAAAGACACAATATTCACATACACGTGGAAAAAAATTGAAGAAGAAGGTATCTAATAAGGTGAAAATCAATGTCAAAAGATACCCAAAAATTCCACTGATTCACTCATCCGTCCACGCCCATCTCCTTAATGAGACAGAATTATCGAAAAGTGGTCATCTAAGACTACTGAAAAGAACAATACCTGATATTAACCAATTTGGTTGCTGTTAATGTTATCAATATTCCCAAGTCTCGAAAAAATTATATTTTGAAAAAATGTTTGACAGTAAATGTTTTTTATAGAATTCTGCATAATGATCGGGATAAGTGTTTTGATAAAATCTTATGAAATATTTAGGGTTTTGAATATAAACATAAACTAATTTGGAAAAAACTCGTATATAACAAAGTTATACCCATTTAAAGTTCAAAATAGAATAAATGTGGATTTTTGGCTTAAATGAGGCATAAAATAAAATCCTTTTAGTTCAAAAGTTTATCAAATGATTAACCCAAAATCCTAGAGATTTTAGCTTCTAAACTAAAAAAAAAAGTCGCATTTCTCTTCAATCTTTAAATAATTGTTTAGTAATTTTTAATAATGTAATCTTTAAATAATCCCAAATCTTCAAACAACCGACAAAAAGCATGAAATTTTCATTTTTATCACATGATAAAATATTAAACAATAGCAAAATCTTTTTGAATAAGTTGTATCTCCCACAAAATCTTTTTAAATAATATTATTTTACATTCCACGGTTAAATATTATTGAATTTTCAATCTTTTTAGCATTATAAGGTATTTATAATAGATTTTTTCGATGATTATATCTCCTACCAATCTTTAAATAATGTTAAACTGATAAATATCATAGAAATTTTTTTTTCACATCATGAATCATTAAAATAATTTCGAAATCTTGTTTCCAATCCTTAAATATTAATTTAAAAAATATCATAGAACTTTCAATTTTATTTCACATCAAGAATCATTAAAATAATTTCAAAATCTTTTTGAACTATCTTATCACCCTCCAATCTTTAAATAAACCGATAAATAACATGAAACTCTCAGCTTTTTTATATCCACATCATGAACCATTAAAATAACTGAAAAATCTTTTTGAATAATTTTGTCTATCTTTAGTCTTTAAATAATATTCAATTGATAAATATCATAGAATTTTCAACTTTTACATACTATGAAATATTAAAATAATTGGAGGAAAACTTTTTTGAATAAACATATGACCATATTCTATAGTTTCTGAACTACAGAATATATGAAGAAATTATTGTACTGAATTTGAACAAAAAATTATGTATTAGAATTCAGTTTATGACATTTTTTACAAAAATTTTTTATTAAGTGTTGAAAATTTAGAGTAAGTGTTGTCTTATTCCGAATTTTTGTTTCAATTGGCTGGGAAAAACTGTGTCTAAAACCCAAATTTGATTTTTGGGTTCTTTGGATCTCATGCCAGAGAATAATCGCTAATATTATCGCCAATGTTCAAAGAATAGATTCATTAAAACTGCTAAATTAAAGCCAAAAGGTTAATAATTCGTAATTTTTGTATGCCAATACCGTGCAAAACATTCACTGAGAAAACATATTTATTAGAGAGTATGCGAGAAAGCTTGGGAAGATCACCACTGCGGGCTAAATTTACAACATTGAAATCTCGGTACTTTTCCGTTAACCTGGTGCCAACAAAAAACCGCCAAATAATGTAGAACTCCGCCAAAATTCTTACAGTGATTTTAAAGCGAAAAATCACCAAATAATGTAGAATTCCACCAAATTTTTTACAGTGATTTTAAAGAGAAAAATCACCAAATAATGTAGAATTCCGCCAAAATTCTTGCAGTGATTTTAAAGAGAAAAATCACCAAATAATGTAGAATTCCGCCATTTTTCTTTGGCGATTTGTCGCTGGCTTCCGGCTAATGGAAAGGTACCTAAATTTTATTCCTTCTTGACCTTTTTATATAAATTCTGATTAACATTCCATTTTCTTTTTTAATTACAAACTAAGAATTACTTAACATACAATTTCATAGCCGGCAGAATATGACGTAACAACTATATTTCAGAAGCCAACTACAAAAATAACACTTTCATTATTTCCTGACGAAAGAACTGTCCTCGATCCGCGAATCGATTTTTCCGAAAGGGAATTTCTGCAGGTGTGTTCTTTACCTGTTAGAACACTTTGCGGGCATACGAGAGCTCTTTTTTTTATGAGTAATCTGTGGCTCCCCAGTGGTTAGGACAATGAGCTCGGATTTTTAAGAGCTCAGCGTGGGGCTTGGCATTAAGCGATTGCGTTGCCGCGTAAGCGCTGATACTTAAAGTCGGCGGTAAACAACTATTCGAGTTGCTACATGTTTTGTATCGCTTTTAGAATTTGGGATACAATAGCTGTAATGATACGTCAGCCTTGAAGAAGCTTAATTCTTGGGTTTGAAAATTGCGAAAGAAAAGTATTCCAAATAAAATGAAAAGTATTTTAATCTGTGTCTGAAGTGGTAAATGGCTAAGAGTCGGATTAAACGTGTCTGGAGGAAAAGTTATCAAATAAATGAAAATTTGTTGAAAAATTTAGCTCTTTTATTATAAAAATTTATTTTATAACTAAATTTGAATTAAAGCAGCAATCGATTTATTTGCTTTTGCTTTGGAATATGTTCCTATAATGGAATTTATACTCGTGATGTCGCAGTCAAATAACAACAAAATAATGTATAATATATTGATGATTAAACATCTTACTCCTCTTTTCACATTTAACCCTTGATTTACCAAATTATGCTGCCATGAATGTTTCAACTTCATTTTTTGCACTTGTAGTTAAGTTTTCTTGCATAATAATCCCAAGAAATACCAGAAAATGTAATTAATAGAAAATTAATTAATTTAGTTATTAATTAAATGTTTTCAATTACTACCTTTAGCTCGTATTAACTTCTTGCTATTTGGATTACATTCGCCTTGTTCCTTAGAATACCATCGGCAAAAATAGTAATATTACGAAGGTATACGCTAGATTTAAATATTACTTCTAAATACCGTCAGTAAATAAAGGATTAAATCGCACAGCGTATTTTTTAATTAATTTATTTAATGCACATCATTGCAAGAACTAACTTAATACAGTAAAATAATTTGTTGATTGAAAATAATAATAATATATTTATAATATTATATTTTGAATTATTCATTGCCATCTCCTAGAAATATAGATAGTTATTTACTATTCATTTTTAATTTGTATTTATTGCATTTAATTATTTACTAAATTATTTTTAATATATTACGCATTACAAACATGAATTTCTAGTGAATATCTTGTGGCTATCTTAATATAATATACAAAATTTTGGTAGCTAAAAACTCCCCGTCGATATTTTTATTGATATTAGCATTGCCACTTCTTATGAATTTGCCAATATTCTCTTTTATTCCGGGTTTAACATAAGTTTAAGGAGAATGTAATATATGAATGTAGAATATTTAAAAATTTCTATTTATTTATTTTAGTTTTGATGTTTAGTATAGTCATCATTAAGAAATCAGAGAGTACATTTAATATCTCTATCTAATTTCAAAAAACAGAAAAATGTTGCAAATATTTTTAGAAGCAAAATTTATCTCGATAATTTATTTTTATGCATAGAGTTTTATTAAGCATAATTGAAAATTAAAGTATTCTATGAATGTTTTTCCTTTTTAATGCGAAAAGAACACAGGATGTTTGTTGTTTAATATTAATTTACAACTTTTTATATGAATCGTTCGATTCGATCAACTTTCTTCATCTCTTAAGAAGTCTCATTATTCCCTCATTCATATATTGCTAGGACTTACTTATAAAATATTCCAAAAGTTTCTCTTTTGTTCCGTTTATGTGTGTTGGTGCATGTGTACGTATGTCTGTATCTGTTGGTATTCGAATTAAACCGTTTAACCTAGAACTAATAAACTTGCTACACATTTTCTTTAGAGGGTGGTAATATTCATCGTCAGATAGAGTTTATCGAAATTTTAATTATTTAAGAGCTACACTTTTCCATACCAATTTCCAAAATTATTAAAACACAAAAAAAAAATTTTACACCATCTTGAAATTTAAAAAATTATTATTTTAATTATACTAATTTAAAACTCATGCAAATTTTATTTGAATATAGGAATTTTTTTCCCAGGAATATTTCTTGCTTAAATTTCATTTATCTTTTTTGTCCTAAAATTCAAATCGTTTTCATTAGTTTATAAACATTTGATCACATGATTTTCTTCCAATGAACTAAGCTAAAGAAGAAGGATAGCTTATTAGCTTAACAGATTGATATTTGTTGCTTACAAGACGAATGAAGAAGTGAAGTTACAACACCCTGAAACTAGATGAACCCTATATTTAAATTTTCAATAGCGTTATGATGTCATGGAATTGGTTTCCATAAGAAAAATTCATCTACACAGAGAGAAGAACGCATGTAAGAAAATAAAAATAACACAATTTTAATATTTAGAAATTTGACTTACGATTGACATCAAATTACATTGATATTAATTTAAATTAAATGTGGTTTGCCGAAACCCTTAATATAGGAATCAGAATGATAACAAACACTCCAAGTTTGAGAAATGTCTAGAAAATTGTGAGAAAAAATAAATTATATTGTTTACTTAAAAAATATAATTTTATAAGGTATTAAAGCTAAAAAATCTTAAATAAAGAATTTACTTTATATTACGAATATATTTCATAGTTTCAGAGGTTCATTGATATTTTTTTGCCTTTTTTAAAAAAATTATTTTTATATTTCTATTTTTAGAGATTACATATTCGAATATTTGTTTTAATTGTTTATTACCTTATAAATGAGTTTCGTTTCTTTTATTGAATGAGTTTGACGTTTTTAAATATATTTTCATTTAACAATAATTTTGTTTCGCCTTTTAAATTTCTTAAATTAGCATCTTAAAAAAAGAATGATGTAGAAATTATTCTGACCTACTATATAAGAATGAAATCAAGGCTGGTACATAATTAGTTCTTTTATTAATCAGGAAGTATTTATTGGTACTGAAAATAACTTCTAGAATCATTATTTAAAGCATATTTTAAACTGACATTTGTAAAAAAAATTAGAATTTTTATTATTTTATTAATATTGCAACAAAGCTTTCCTAAAGCGAGACGAATGCCCCTTTATTTGAGTTATCATTTGTTGAATAATCAAAAGAAAAAAATCTTTATAATTTTGTACAATAGAACTTCTTTGATAGCTTGTTCTATCCCACTTCATCATTATTAGGCAAAGAAACACAAAGATTTCACAAAACAAAAATTACATTAGTAATTACACTAATTATCGGATAGAAATTCATTCTGAAATTTGAATAGATTACCTTTGATCAATGTTAGCTTACAATAATGAAGAGTTTGAACTGCACCTTCAAAGATCTTTAGAAAATTAATACAAAAATAGACCATTTATTGACCTTAAAAAAGGGTACTAAAGGTGAATGAAACATGGCTGTACCTTTAGTCCACCGAGCAAAAGAACGAAATGAACCGCATTTCAACGATTTTCAAAACTTGACAGCAATCCATCACTTTGAAACAATGAACCGCGAGGAACTATTTTTAATCTCCGATCCACATTCAGCATAATTCAATCACCATCACCATCCTAAGATTTAGAATAATAACAAAAACAAAACAGACCCCGGAACCGAAGGACCAAAGAATTTTTTTGTAAGAAGCGCCACCTCAAAGGTTAAATATGGGGCAAAAGGAACAAAAAGCAAGAGTCCACAGACAAGTCGTCAAGAACCTTCAGTTTGCTACATAAAAGCATGAAGAATCATCGTTCCAGCTGGACAAAAACTTCCCCCATCCCCATTGTATTCGGCTAATTCAAGAACGATAAACAGACATTCGTTGAGCATTTCAGTCCTATTAGCCATCTCGCCGAAAAGCCCATTGATTAATATACCTAAGGACCTAACCCCTCCAAGTCTGGGGTTATGATAATAAAATGGAGAAAGAAAACAAACTGCGAAAAAACGAAGGTTTATTCCGACATGCCGTCCGCCAATGGAAACCGAGAAAGAAGAGAATGCCACATTACGCAATTCTCAAAGGCGATCTGTCTCTACCTAGATGGATTATTTCTGGTGTCAAACCAACACCATCTATCATGACGCCATGAGATCCTTTTAAACACTACCGCTGGCCCCGATGTCCATTAGATACAATAATAACAAAAAGAGATGGCGCATAAAACAGGTCCAATGGCTTTATGTTTGTCCTCAATTTGGTGGCACCCCGCTGCCTGTAATGGACGGGTTCGTCGGCAAATTTAGTTGCTTTGTTCTTTGTAGTTTGTGTTTTCGGGCTTGATTAGTGTCACGTCTTGAAATGAGCAAATAAAACAGCTGCTGTTAAAATAGTATACGACTCAATGGAGAAATGAACACTAAGGATCCCCACCCCCTTCCAGGTCACGTGTTTGTTTACTGCATTTCGAAAACCCAGTTTTTATTGCGATAGTGGTGGTTGATTTAAACAAAATATTTCAACAAACTCGTTTAGCTCATAATAATTTTTAAACTAAAGGGTTTTTTTTTATATTTATGAAGTATAATCAACCCTATTAAACTGTTTTAAACTTTTAGCAATGCTGTTATATTATTGGCTTACCGAAATTAATTTTGCATTAGAAATTAATATTTTTAAATAATAAATATTTTTATCCTGTTACCATTTCTTTTCTTTATTTGTTAAATTTGGTCACTGATTTTATTAGTAGCATATTATTTTTACAGCTTTTGCATGATCTTATTGTAATATTTTTAGACTGAGAGGTTTTCTTTTTCCTTTCTTTGTTTTGAATTTTTATTGCGAACTCTGCAGCATCCCTATCAAACATGTTCCACTTTATGATAAAAAAAGGTTTTTTTGAAAATACAAATAAAGCTCCATGCGTTGATAAAAATAAATACTAATATGTTAAGAAAACCTATAAAAACGAGTTAAAGAATTTTTTTATAAGTTTAAAAACAATTAGAAATATACACAAGAAGGCTTCGCCTCCTATTCCCTTTCTCTCACCAATCGCGATGTTGCTCGCTATTGTATGCGATGTCCGTACTTTTCATTTAGCGAGATTTTAAGTACCTCTGACCATCCGTTCAATGCTGGATTGTTCCCACTATGAGAACACCCTATTTCTAATGGCCTACTTCCGGTTCAAAACAACTCATAACCCCACAATGAAGATAATTTTTGTTTATATCTCTAATATCTAAATATTGAATTAATTTTTCCCATTTTGCCATCAACTTGGCGGCTTCGTGATCAACTTTTCCTTTTAAATTGCCAAATTTTCGCTCAGTTTTTTTTCGCATTCGTTCTTCATTTGGTACCGTTAGACACCTCATTACTATTATTTTAAAAAACAATGAATTTAACAGGTGTATTGATTAGATATTCAGGTGATTGCTTGAGAAGCAGCGAAAAATTTCGGCAACTTTGAACTTGAAAGATATAAGGTTTTGGGATTTATAGCTACAATGGCTGTTATGCCCGGTTTCCAGAAGTTAAGAGCTAAAAAATCTTGACAATAAACAAGAGATCACATGCACAAAAAAACAAATTGGAATCTCACTCAGTTAATAGTTAAAAGCAGTTCCGCTGGTTCCAAAGAAGAGAAGATGTAATATAAGATGGAGCGTTCCCTCAACACAGAGTGATGAAAAAAGGGACGAATCACAAAACAACTGAATGTGGTCGAAAAACTTAGATGTTTCTGCTACTTAAACAAAGTAAACAACCCAGAAAGTTATTCATTAGTGTTGCCACAAATGGAATGCCTAAAATCAGAATCAACAAATAATTTTTTTAACTCATTTGTTTTTGATTTGGTGCTAATTAAACATTTATTTTTACTTTTTTTTCTCCATTTCATCATTAACAGCAGTATGAAAACTTATGATGATGAATAATTCAAAATGTTCATTAAATATTTCAAACAATACTGTCAAAACTAACCTAAAAAGTCATAGATCAGGTGATAAGCAATCTACCAATAGTAAAGTGAATGAAACGCATTGCTTACATAAAAAATGTATATACAATAGACATGTATATAAAATTTTATAAATTGAAAAATATTCCTAAGCCGAATAAGTAAACATTCTAATATTCTTCATTTTAAACTAACTCTTTTTTGTGGAAACTTTGTTAAGCTTCAAAGGAACCAGAGTAATATTTTTGAGATAAGATGTTAAAATAAAAAACTTGCCTAAGGATCTAAGGATTTTTTTAGACACGCTCGGTTTCATTATATCATTCTTTGCAAATTCTACTAATAAAATTATAAATATATGCACATTTCCTTTAACATTTTAAAATAATAATCATTTTTTACCATAATTTTTAAAGATACAAAATACTTATACGTTTACGTGCATTAATAATAGGAGGGTAAGCTGTTAATTTAAAATTAATAACAATATTTTGTTCTCCATTTTTGCATTATATTTTTCAACCAACGGAAAAATAATGTCATTTGGATGTGCATCTTCATTTGCAGATTTTTTTTAAAAAAAATTTCCAAATGAATATGATGTGCATCTTTTTTTACAGAGCTTTCGAATTTAGTAGCACCAAATTAATTTCATTATTTCATTAATTTTATATTAATTCAATGATTTCAAATTTAGTAAATTCTTTGAATGTTCTTGATTTATGTTTGAAGATTTCTAAGATTTGAAACTTTTGATACATGATTCACTAATAAATTTAACTAATTACGAATTCATTAAAATGTACTTATGTCAGAACATGATGTTGTTTTTGGGATAAGGTTTTCGTCGTCAACAAAAATCAGTAGGCGAAAAATAAAAATTTTATTATCTGCACGAGCATCTCAAAATAATCAGCTTTTAATAACGCGTTGCCATTGCATTTACAAAAACTCTGATTTAAAAAAATAAGTTAATAACTACAGAAAATAAAACCTAGAAAAACGCCACTTTGAGTCCGCGATTATATGAAATGAAATAATTAGGAAATGTGATATGTTTTTGCAATCTGATATTTTGATATAATACTAAAGGGACTCATTCAATGAAACAATTAAAAGGAATAAAGATATACTTTAACTTGCACGACCACATTATGATCGGTGGTTCAAGAAATTATGTTCTGACATGATCCATTGAAATATGTATAGCAGATTTCATTTTAATCTTTATTAATAGTTTAAAATTTATTAGCTTTTTTTCAGCTTCAAGGATAATTTCTGATATTAATTTTTTAAAGAATTAAGTATTCTTCAATTAATACTGCAAACATTTGAAATTATAGAAATCTATAATTTCAAATGTTTAGTCTATAATTTCAATATAGTCTATAAGTCAAATGTTAAATCTATAATTTCAAATAACTCATCAAAATCGATTGGACTAATTTCTAAATGAAGCATTATGCATTAGCATAATGAAGCATTATGCAACCCAATCATGAGAAATCGGTTGATCGCTCCAGCCTCTCGACATAACCACTCGCATTAGAAAGCTCTCTCCAACATACTTGCTACACGGCATGTATGATGTTACAAAATCTTTGGTGTAACTTTAATATATGATAAAATCTACTTAGATAAGCCCCAAACAGTTTATAATGAGATCTTCACTGAATTCAAAAGAATTTTCAATCGGGTAAATCACATCAAGTGACTGGTTCTATCTACTGATTTTTTATGCTTGGATGCCATTCTTGGAGTTATATAAAATGTCTTATATACGATTATATTGCTACAAGCGGGCGAGCACCGTGAAAGTGCACCGAAGGAGAAGGCGTTGGCGATGCCTGACGAACTTCGCGCCAGCCGAGTTGATACGGCGAAAAGAATAGTCTAATAGTCGCTGGATCGTTTATGAAGCTCCGCGTGCTTTTGGGCGCTCGCTCGCTCGGTTGCCGCAGTTTCGGAAGTTCCTCTTGGAAGAGAAGCGACTAGTTGTAGCGAGATGATTACTTTTCTCGCTTGTTATCAGTTAGCTGTGTCACTGTTAACGTTGTTATCAGTTACGTTAACGTTGTTATCAATTAGCTGTGTGCTGTTAAAGTTGTATAATTGAGCTCGCTTTGATTTACTGTTTACTGTGCTATACGATATCTGTTTTGCAGTCTGTGTTTATTGGGCGTAGGGCTTGCATTTACGCTGTTAGTGACTGTTGACTGCTGGATTGTTAATTTTTTCTGACGTTTTTCTTTATCAAGTCATCCTGTAAATAGCTGTAAATAAATTTGTTTGTGCTGTTCTCAAGTTAAGTCCATTCAATCCGAACCCGCTACGCTAAAAACGTAATGATATTCTCTCCATTTCTGATGGTTACTATATTATTGAGGCTTTTATGGCTATAACTTTCATATTGACCATCCAGTTTTCAATCGATCACGGTGAGATTCAGAAGTGGCCGCTTAAAATATATGAGGTTTTTGAATGGGGAGAGGATTTTTTTTTTTAATTCCTATCCCCTCTCTGCCAGTCCTGATCATCTTCTTAATTGTCTTGACCCCTCATGAATACTGCTATTGGCGGCTGAGCAGGATCTTATGGGGATATGGAACGTCGGTTTTTTTTCCTCCTTCTTCTTCTTCTTCGGGGCCAGAGGATAAGTAACAATAGTTGTTGTAACCTATTTCCTTGGTATAGGAAAGCCTACATCAGCGGATAAGTAACAACAACTATCATACTAGAAATGCTCATTGATGTTGCCAATGTATGCACAGCGTTAAAGTTGGCATGACATCGACGTCATTATTGGAAACCGGTGGGGGAAGGGATCCCTTTAACGTGCTCCATAAAACACATTCATTGAATTAACCCTTTGCAGTCCGAAAAATAATTAGATGCAAAATTATTCACCTAATACAAAGATTTGTTTATTGCTATGAAAAATAAATATACACAATTCTTTTAAGTCGAATTTCTTAGAAAATTAATCTATATCTTTGAACCATTATGTGGGCGTTTTTAACAATTAAATTTGAAAAATGAATAAATAAAACGTCAAAATGATGCTCAGTCTTGAATGTCGAGTCACACTCGACACCGGACCGCAAACGGTTAAGCTACTTTAATTAAAAAATCCTTTCTTTCTTACTTTCGGTTCGGTTAATCTTCAGCTTCTTCGATCACAAACATTTAAAAAACCAATAACACTTCTTTACCTGATTTATAAACATGCCTTAAATAGTGAGTTTTTCTTGTACAAATGTGCTCTAACATCTTTTAAGATTTCCTTCAAAACCTTTTTTAAATACTGCGTGACTCGTGTTACAGAAATACCCATTTTTACACAATTTGGCCTCTTTATTACTTCCTCATACATACTTTTCTAAAGAAATATTGTAACCGTTAAAAAAAACAGATTAGAGATTTTAACGATTCTTCATGCTTCAGATTTTTTTGACTACAAAAATATTTTTACCATTATATCTGTCTATAAATACACTAACTCAACACTGATTAGAACTTAACAGACGAAATATTGAACATAAACTTCAGATAAAATTTGTAGATTTCTATCAATTTTTGTACAAAATTTGTTCATAAAAAGTCTATCTGTCTGGGTGTCCTAGTATAAATCAGCTTGATAGCTACAAAACTCAAAGAATAATATAAATATAATGAAGCACACAGATTTAATATCTAAAATATAGATTCTTATCAAATTTTGAATACATAAGTCTAGCGTTGATTATATCTCAATATATATTTTCTAATTCATAAAAAACAATAAGTTATAATCTCAATGGTTTAAATCAATATAGTTGAAGACTGTAGATTCTTGCTATATTTTAGATTCAGGCGGCCGGTAAATAAATGTACTGCGTGTGTGCGTGTGTGTGTGTGTGTGTGTGTGTGTGTGTGTGTG